>CM075296.1:3856754-3881891 GCA_037672795.1 Lagerstroemia speciosa
GTGACTGAGCCCAAAGAGAAGGTGTGTTCCTCATCTAGTTACTAGTTTAGCACCTCATGAAAAAAAATAGCAATCATCAAGAGTTTTTTTCTCTCTATTTAGCTTTCAATTGGCACATTTCACAGTGGAAATTTCCTTCTGCTTCATAATTCTCAAAAAATGATAGAGAGCCTCTTAAAGTGCTGGAAGTGTGTATTCTCTACCTAAGAAAAACCAGATCACCATTCTTGTTTTTGCTCTCTGGGGTTCCTTTTCATCTAAAATGAGAAATGCAAGCAGGTGCTGGATGTAGTCCCTAATGCACTTGTGCGACAGCCACAATTAATCAAGATCAGAAGGTTCAAACTCACCTGTTTCTTCTGATACTATCAGTTGTCTGCTGCACCCCAAAGTAGCCACGCATGCGATGGACACAAGAGCTTCATGAATCTTTTGTGGCTGCAGTTAATCATCTTGGTGGCAGTGAACGTAAGTAGTTTCATTTCTGTGTGTAGCTTATCTAGTCCTGTGATTTAACACGGCTTTCTTAAACGTTTTGTCAATATTACATTACAGGGGCAACTCCAAAGGAGTCCTAAAACCATGAACGTGAAAGGCTTGACGATTTATCATGTGAAAAGCCACCTGCAGGTCATTATTACCTGTTTATCAAATTATTTATGGCACAACCATATTCCATTTTGATTGAACTTGTATTAATTTCTTTCTTTTTTTTTTCAATTTCAGAAATATAGAACTGCACGGTACAAACCAGAGTCGTCAGAAGGTGATGATTGCTCTCCTGCAGTTCTTCTCTGCGTTCATTTGGTGGAGTTTAATTTTATATATAAATGATATCATCTGAAGTGCCATACATAGAATATATGTGGTGAACTCTCTGGTTAGAAAATTAATGCAAATATGCATGATGCGTCTGGCTATGCTATCACGTCTCCTAGGTGCCTAGTTGTAGTCCTAATGGTTTTCTATTGCTTCTTTTTCCATTTCTAGCTGGGTCCCTCTTGCTAGATGGTCAGTGATAAAATGGCTGGCTATGTTTTATCTTTACAGGTGAACCTTCAGAGAAGAAGATGAGCACAGTCGATGAAATGAAATCTCTCGATTTAAAGACGTGAGTCACTTTCACTCCCTTCAGTCGGGTGTACTAGTTATTAAAAGTATTACATTTATTACGAGTTTTGATCTGTCACTTTATCACAACCACACCGTCATAATCTGCCTATATTTTAGTATAAAAGAAGCCTGTCATGTCAAGCTGTCCCTGCACATTAGAATATTATCCAGTGAAGTTGTTTTGGTAAAGCTGTCATGTTTTTTGTTCTTCGGTTTGCAGGAGTATGGGCATAACTGAGGCACTGCGCATGCAAATCGAAGTGCAAAAGAAGCTTCATGAGCAACTTGAGGTCAGATTCCGTCTTGGGACTAGCTTTCTCTTGATCTGCCAACTCTTATCGAGAATTGCCTAGAGAGTGAAGGAGGGAGGATTTTTTTCCCTGTGGTATCTTGTAATTTTTATTGCTGTACCTTCATCTCTGCAGATTCAGAGAAAACTGCAGCTGCAGATTGAAGAACAGGGGAGGTATCTGCAAATGATGTTTGAGAAACAGAGAAAGATGGAGAGCGAAGGTTCTAAGGTTACTCCATCTGCTGTCAGTGTTGATCCTTCTCCAAGCGCTGTTCAGTCTGCTTCCGAGAATGAGAAAACAGATGAACCTCATCAAAATTCTTCTAAAACTGCAGTTGACCACTCAAACCTGACACCTGACGGAAGTTCTCCAAGTGCAAGTGGAAAGCATGAAATTCAAGAGACGGGAACAGTCGAAGAAGAGGGGCCTTCTTCCCCCAAAAGAGCTCGGGGGATGAATCAGATTGATTAGGCGGAGCTTGCCCCTGCTAGGATTCAAGATACTTGTAGAATGCACAATTCTTTTTCCTGCATCTGTAGGTGACACTATTGAACTGTAGTTTCCGGTTCATGCATTGGGGCAAAGCACATCTGTTGCTTCGGACCTGAGTGTTGGGGAACTAGCATGCTTTTATGATTAATTGTGAATACAGAGTTTATTTGCAATTTGTAAAGAATAATAGTCACCATTTTGATGGTTTCAATTTGATTCCCCAGTCAATTCAAGTACTGAGTTCTTAGTTAATGGTGTTTGTGGAGTGCTTACTAGTGAATTTATTGAACGCAAGTTATTATCGTTCCAAAGATGCATTGCACGTTAAGAGAGCCAGTCGAACTCTAGGATGGACTGACTCTGTTAACTGTATCCTGGTATCTTTAACCAACTCTAGAACCAACTCCCCAGCGACCATGGCTTCTTGGTGGTGGCTGCTGCTCCTCGGAGGCTGTTACGGTCTCTCCATGACAGCAGCACCATTTCACAAATTAGAGTATCATCACATCGCCATTACAGCTACATAACCATACCAAATTGTATTCCGACATTGACATCTCTGAGGAATTGTTCGTGCATTTCCACGTCGGTCCCTCCTCGACCTCTCTAAAGATTGCAGGAGCCGTATGAGATGAATATCTCATTTACAGTCCTGTAGGCTACCAGTGACGGTGACTTACCAACTCTCGGCTCCGGGGATTCTTTATTCTCTTAAACTTAGGTCATCTCTCTCGACCGCCAGCTCCTTAGGTTTCTCCTTTAATGGCTTAGATCTGTCTCCATTGCCTCCATATTTGTCTCAGTTTCACCTGTCTTAGCCTCTAAACTTGCAACTTCTCCACCGAGTTTCTCCAAGTCCGGGTCTGCCGATCCATCAAGACTGGCACTACTAGAAACAACAGTGATACCAATTAGAATTCAATCTAGTGTGGAGTCCATAGAAGGGGGCAAAGAAAAACCGAGCTCTCTGATGCAGAAACGCTTCATAGCCCGAGACGAGAATTAAGATCTTGGCCACACCGAGAATTTTACGAGCCCAAATAACACGTAAAAAGAAACAATATCATGGTGCTCATTCACCAAAGAAAAGCCCAATAAGATAAGCAGAGCAGTGAGGCCCTGCATCACCAATACAAACAAAGAATACTCAACTAAGCTTGTCTACATACAAGGATTGCTGTTTCATACAATTTCTCAAATGAAAACATTGCTTACGAATCAGAAGAAATGAGGTAGCTGTACTCCAACCAATTGCACATCACAAAGCATAGAACAATAATAAAGATAATCGTCGAGTGAATGGTAGGTGACCGTGAGATTAAAAGTATGCCATCATCTGTTCTCTGCCAGCCCAAAATTCCATCAGAAGAATGAAAATAGATGCTATGCAGAATCGCCACACAAGAAATCTCTGACGCCATTCTTACTCTTCAGGATCTTCACTCAAACGTGGTGCTCCACCATCCCCACTTCTGTGAGCCGTCGGTCTCCTAGGTCTCCTATTCTTGGCTTTCTTAGCTTTCATTCTGCGTTTCTTCTCATTAGCATCAACCCAGGTATAGTCTGAAGGAATGTGGAAAGGGTCGACCTCGTCCCTGTAGCGGTGATTTTCGCTGTCACTTGATTGCCCTCCACGACCCCCTCTCATCCAAGAATCCACGATGTGGATCCCTCAGACTCCTTTGTTTTGGCATCCTGGAAGTGGGCCGGACTTGAGAGAGGAGTTGAGAACTCTTCTACAGGCTGAAGCTCCTCAAACTTTGTAAAGGTCACAAGGACTCTGATCGTGGGGACAATGGGTATGGCAAGCTACAAATTAAGAAGTATGTGAATATATAATTAGTAGCTGCAAATAGGTAACCTTTCAGTAACATTAGAAATTAGGGTGCAAAGAACTATATCCCCAATAGCTGATGTCAAATCACTCACGACAAGAGGACTAGTACAAGAAGTATCATCACATTTTTTCCCTTGAGAAGGAAAATCATAATAAACATATACATGAATTTCAATCACAAACCAAAGCTCAAATGATGAATAACTGGGTGAGAGGAACCGGAGTTTCAAAGTTAAAGATGAACTTAAAATAGTAGCAGGTAAACATGCAGAAGTTCTGCATAATCAACAGAGTGAAGGAAAATGATGATGCAAATAAAATTACCTTGACAGGAAATGTGCCAGTAGGCAATTTAGTAGTTAGAAGCTCTCTCAGTCTCCTAATGGCCTTCACTTTGTCAGCTAAGATGTCAAACAAAGGTAAAAGCTCATCTGTCTTCAGCGGGAAATCTGGTGTCAACCAGAGAACAGGTCTCAGCCCCTTTCTGTACTCACTCTCATGCTTGGATTCACTGTTGGGCCCTTTCTTCTTTTTCTTTTTACTGGTTTTATCTTTTCCTTTCTTGGAATCCAACCCATCATCCCTAGCAATTTCTGATGATGGCTTTTGATCAGGACCGTCAGCTCCACCCTTCCTCCCTTCTTCCAACCTAGCCAACTCTTCTTTTCCTTGCCAGCACCACTGGATTCACCATTTTCATGGTTACTTGCTGAGCCATTTTCTTGACATTCACAGACCCCACGATCCTCATCTTCACCAAGACCATCAGCATTGCCCATAGAAAGTGCAGATTCTAACTGCATTTTCTCCTCAGCAGTCAATACACCATCATAGTCATCATTTTCACCAGCACTTGCTAACCTCTCCTCCTCATCCACCGCAAAGAGCTCCTCATCAGTCATAGCTCCAGGAACCCGCCTCGACTTCACACTGACCATCACATGGAGCATGTCATAGACCTTGGCCTTCCAGTTTCCAACCATCTCAGTCCTCTCCTGCCGCCTCCAATTCAGGTGAGGAACGAGCTCTGCCTGAGTTACATCAATACCTGGTCTATACATATTAGTTTGAGACATCAGAGCCACTTCATGGGCGACTTCTGCTTCAGTAGGCTGGGCACCAGCTCCCTCCAGAGCATTTGTGATTTCTTTCTCTTTGTGGGTGAGAACTACAAGGGAACCACGTGGCAGAGACACATTACCATCCTCTGAAGTATAACCATCTCCAAGAAAGAGAAAAGTCTGATCAGACCTCTGAACGCGAAACCCATCAAAACCAGCCAGAGTCATGTCAGCCCGGAGATTAGAACCTCGCTTCCAGATCCGATATGTATCTGAAGGAGCAATGCGACCAATAAATGGGATCACAGAGCTCTCAAAATGAAAAGATATTTCCATATAGAAATCACGTATACGTGCTGCCGAAGCAACTATCCTGGGCAGCCTCCTGCACCATTTGGCCCAGGCCAAGGGCTGGTAGTGCCTTGCGATGATCATAGCGATTGATTCTTCCCTGGTGCAAACTGCTTCTTGAAGTGCACTCCACCCGTTCTCATTCTGAAGACTCCAATCAGCACCTGCAGCCATTAAGATCTCTGCAGCGATTGGATCTCGCATGCGAACGGCCAGGTGGAGAGGGGTCTCTCTGCCTGGAACATCACGTCTATCGATAGCCGCAGAAACAGCATCCGCCAAAAGTTCAGCTGCCAGAGACTCAGCTTCAGTATTTACCTCCCCTGCCTTGGCAAGCCGAGGGAGGGCCGAAATAATGCACCTGAGGGCAGCATGGTCACGACGTGCAACTGCCAAGTGCACTGGACTATGGGGCATATTTAGAATGATCATCCATGGCTGTTCACTCCCTTCCTGTGTGCGTTCAATATGTAGATAATGCCATCTTGGGGAATGCCACGTCAGGATCTAATGTTCAGCAGCCATATCCTCTTCTATTTAGCAATTTCAGAAGCAAATAATTCCTCAGACATAAAGAACAGACAGAACAGTGCCCCGGAACCAAATTTCACCACTTGAACCTCAGATCCTGCGACATCTCTCTTCCTAACCAACCATCAAGATCCAAACTAACCTTGAGAACTGATTCAGCTTCAATATTTTCTTATTACCTCAACCCCCAGATTCAAACTTTGCACCTTGAAATGCACAATCAATATCACATGATCCACAGAGAAGCCAAGGAGTGCTTAAATCTGCCTAAACCCCAAAAGCAGATAAGTTAATGTTAGGACTAAAAGAATCCTAACTCAGTTTTGTTTAGCATAGATGCTTAATTCACTTGAGTATCAAATGCATACTTTAAGAACTCTACAGTTATGACATGCAACAAATTATATGACAGAGTTTGCAAGAGTGAACCTGTTTTCTGAAATTTTCAAACAATGATGACTCTATTGCATTTTTTATGTTATACTGAACCTCACATGAGCTGACTAATTATGATATGATTAGTCGTCGGGGTTAACATATCATTCATGTTAAAACAGGATAATGGAATAAGTTCATGTAGGCATGTTTTAAAGTTTCTAGTGAACCAACAACTTTAGAAACGCATTTCCGTTACTTAGCCCACTGCACGAAGTATTTCTACATGATTCAATAAAAACAACCCTTATGTGAGAAAGGGCTTGGCGCAGTCCTGCATTCAACTCTCATCCTTTCATTCCCTTCTCCCTCCCAACCCTTCTTAGGTCTGCGAATCTCCTTTACCAAAACCACCCAAATGCCCGTAGATCTTTTATCTGGATTCATAATAGAACCACCAGAACATCGGGGCATATCTGTTCATGTAGATCTTAACACAACAATAACTACGGGCTATATCCAGTGATGAGGTATATGATAGTTTCAGAGTTGCCACGCAAAATACCCAAGTGTCCTCGCCTTTAAGTAAACATCCAAACTACCAAATTCACAAATCGTAAACTACCAGTATCCTAAGCAACAAGGAAGACAAGTCTTCACCGGGGGATAATTCGCCATAAAGCAAGAGCAAGCGAGGAGTACCTGGGTTAGCACCGGCAGCTGAGAAACGCAGGGCGGACTCGATCGATCCCTTCTAGGCGAGCTTCAGCTGATGCTAAGCACTAGCAACATAGGTGAGGGATAGAGAGAGAGAAGGAAAGGAATCCAAATCCACCATGGTCATGGAGCTCCCGGGTACAGATCTAACGGTCAGGATTTTACCTCCCCACTCTCTCCCTTCCCACGGGCCTGGCCTTCTCGTCCCTGCAACTCCTCTTCTACTCCATCACTGTTCGATGCTGACCTAACTCGGACCTCGACTCGATATCCCGACTCAGATCTCTCTCTCTCTCTCTCTGTATCTCCTGCTCTGTGTAGTCTACTCGCACTGCGTCGTCGTCGTCGTCGCCGTCGCCGTCGTCACTTTCTCCTCCTTTCACTGGGCGGTCCTTCGCAGGCCATGGAAAATGCCCCCGATGTTTGACGAAAATCACACAAAGGCCACCGTAGGATACTCTTTCAGGTCTCCTTCAATCAACCGGTCGCAGACCTGGAGCTGAACTTCTCGGATCAGGGTCCCCCGCGCTTTCGCCCATGGATTTGCAGCGAATTACGTCCCTGCCACTTCATGGTTCACTTGACTATGTTTGGATGTGGTGAATGAAGAGGAAACGAGGGGAAGGCCGGAAGGGAATAGAGGAGAATAGAGGGAAAATATTTATTTTATTTGAATTTATTATAATAAGACGAACGAAGAAAAAAATTAATCTTTTATTCATGTAATTTATTAATTAATAGATAAAAATATCATTCTCTTCATATCAAATTTAATTACGACTTTTTTCTTGTATTCACTTTTCAAAATATATGTTGTACTTGAGTTGATCATTAAATATATTCTTGAAGTGGGTCATCAAATATATACTTGAAAGGATATACATACGTTCAGGTTTCAATAATATGCAGAAAAGAATCAAAGATGGAAAAAGAGCTGAATAATTACGTCACATGTTTGAGTGATAGTACAAATTCGGTATCTTGATCCTCACTTCCTGCAACGCCATGAACCAAAACACAAAACCTCATACTGGTGGGAAGGTCTTCGTAGAGAGTTGAGAGTATAGAGACGACGACGACGACCCGTTTCTAATTTACATAAAAGAAAAGAAAGATTAAGTTTTTATATAAATTTCGTAAAATGAGTAAATTTGTAATTTTATTTTAAATGAATTATTATTATCCGTTCCATCCTATTCAATCCCAAATCGAGAGAGAGAAAAGTGGGTTTCGGAGGGGAATGAGAGTGAATAATTTCCCTCTATTCCCCTTCCCTTCCCTTCCATTAAATCAAACTACCCAAACCAACCCGAAAAATGGACCGAAACCAGCCCGAAAAATCCAGTTTATGGGCCCCTATGCAAGGTTAGGGCAGCACATAAGATCTAGAAAAATTATTTGAGAAATTCGAGCTCCCATTCATAAAATCCAGCGAGGCCAGAGATATGTTGAATTCGTAAAAAATAAATTATTTGTATTTAAGAATTTTATGTTTTTAGTAGGTTTAATAATGAAATGATATTTTTGATTTTTTATACTCATAATTTGGTTTATATTTATGTTGATTATTAATTAATTATTACATTGGTTTATAATTATTTATTGCAATTTATACTCTTAGTAAATTTAATAGTGAAATGATTTTCTTAATTATTTATCACAATGACGGGATTTCGAGAACTAATTTATTTTAAAAAATTAATAATTTGGTAGTATGCTTTTCATAGTCTAGGGACCAATTTCTTCATCTGGAAAGTTTGGGGGCGCCAGCAAAAAATTTGAAAATAAATGTTCTAATATTATGAGAATTGTACGAAAATACCGTATTTAAAAAAAAATAATTCTTTAAAAACCGTTCAGGGCAAACTATTTACGTCAATACCGTCAAGAGATCGCATCTTCAACCTGCGATCTTATTTTTGTACTGAGATCGCATGTTGAAGATGCGATCTCTTTACAAATATAAATTTACTTAATGCAAAAATGAAGGTTGAATGTAAAAACGGAAATTTTATTTTTACCTAAAATCGCATCTTCAACATGCGATCTCTTAACAAATATTAATAATTTATATATGTTAAGAGATCGCATCTTGAAGATGCGATCTCGGTGTATAAAAAAAAACTTAACAAATATAAACAGTGTATATTTTTAAAGAGATCGCATCTTCAACATGCGATCTCAGTAAAAAATGAGATCGCATGTTGAAGATGCGATCTCTCAACAGTATACACAGAAATAGTTTTACCCAAACGATTTTTAAAGAATTATTTTTAAAATGTATGGTATTTCCGTACATTTCTCCTAATATTATAGCAGGGGATTGATCACCGCACTCACCATCCTCCCGCAGATCGACCTAAAAGAGGAGAAAAATGGCGGACAGGGCTAACTTGGGAGAAGAGAGCTTCAGTCTCCTGCTCGAGCTCGAGCACATTTTGGACTCGGATCCCCTCATGTGTGTTTCCTCCATTAACGTTTTTACCTCATAACTGCTCGCATCGCTTCATTTCTCTGCGTCTGTGATGTTTATTTTGTTGTTTGACGCGCAGTGATGAAATCGGCTTCATTCACCCCGTGCAACTCAGGGAACTGATCGGGATGGCCGATTTTGATTCCTCAAGTGATCCGGAGAGCTTGAAGTTCTTTAGTAGAGATCATAAGCTGGGGATTTCCTCACAAATCCTGTGCCCGCTGTACAAACAGGCCAAGAAAGCGTTCTTCGATGAGATTACACGATACAAGACGCACAGCAGCATGTGTAATAGATCTTGGGATGAGACTTCTCTGCGCCGGTGTACGTCAGCACTCGACGACCTCGAAATTAGTGTGATGAAGCATAGCAAGGCTCTCCTGCTGCTGAGTGCTGATTTGGGCACTGCCTGGAATTCAAGGTCGTTCTCTGTAAAGTTTGGTGTGATTGTTGTTATCTATCACTGTTCATGTTGCTTTGTGGTATTTTGCCTTTGTTTTTGCAGGAGGGCAATTGTCCTGAAGAAAGATGCTTTATCTATGTATTTGGATGAACTTCGATTGTCTGAACTTATCCTTTCTTATTCTGCGAAAAGCGACCAAGCATGGAGCCACAGGTACTTCCTGTGTCCCATCATGCAACTCATCATTGTAGTGCTTTTACATGTAGGTTGTTGTGTTTTATGCTTAATCAAAGATCACTGAGCACAGCCATTTTACATGGCGTTCAGGATCAATTCTCTGGGCTGTCTCATTCTTAGTTAAGCCAATTCCACTTTGTCTTCTTTTGTTGAGAGTGATGCTAATGCGTGTTAGTTTATGACAGGCGATGGGTGATTAAGAGGATTGCTGGGAAAGTCCCAAATCTGCAGGAGATTGTGGGAAAAGAATCCGATCTAGTGGAAAAAATAGCTGAGGTTTAATTCAACTCCTGGAACTGGATCCTATATTGTCATGAAGGTTCATTAATCTCACCAATCAGGATGATTTCATTGCAATCTTTTATTTTAGTTTGTGCTGTTTTCAATGATTTATATGTCAGCTTATGGATAATGGATTATTTGATTTGGCTCATGGCTTGCCACCATCTGCCTGCACATGTTCTATGCCTGTTTGTGTTATAGAGAGTTCCAAAGGAAAAGAAGGATGCTCACTAGGAAGTAATTATCAGAAACTGGGAGGATTACTTTGAGATAACATGCTAATGTAAAATTTTAATTGTTCAATGGATCCAGTAAATGTGAAACTCACTTTTTTGAAATTAACAAATAAAAGCTGGAAACACAGCTAACATCCTCCTTCAGTGACCTGCAACATACTTACCTCCAGAGTTTAATTTTGGCATGGTATGGTGCTATAATGATGCTATGACCTGACCTGCAACATGCTTACATTGCCAAATTTAGAGTAATGAGAAGTTAGCTTTATCTGGAATATCTGTTCTTGTGGTTCTTCTGATCTATTAATATGATAGCCTCCTGCAAACAGTACGTTGGAAACCATTGTATATTAAAATTGGATGGAACTCTATATTACAAGAAATGAGGATATTTTTTGCAATTGAATACCATGACAATGGTTAAGCTTCATTCTCTCATCTTGGATATGTCCTCATGGATATCAAGATTTCCCTTGTACCTCTTACTGAGACATCATCAAATATACTTCCTGTCTTGCAGAGATCAAAGATGAACTACCGCGCCTGGAATCACCGGTGCTGGTTGGTTTCCTACATGACAAGTGAACAGGTCAGCAAAGCCAGATTCTTTTACAGTTCGGGTGAATTTTACAGTGTCACAGTTTTTAGTTGTTGAATCTATTACATTTAATGAGCTTTTTAATTTTGAAAATATTTTGGCTCGAAGGAAATATCAATTCATACTTTGTACTACTGTAGTTCATTCAAGATGTTCTATGCTTTCACTGATGGAGGCATTTGCATGTTTGTCCCTAGGTGCTATATGAATTGAAGAAATCCAAAGGCTGGGCAGGTTTGCATGTTGCTGACAGCTCTTGCTTTCATTATCGCAGTGTCAGTTTTCTACCATCCTTTCTCTGAAATCTGATGTATCGCTTGAAGCTTATAAGTTATATTATGAGAAGGAATGGGTTTTTTTTCTCCTCTTAAACCGTGCCTGAGGTCTCAGATTTTTCCTCCAGTTATGAGGTTCAGTCTATGCCATGAGAGTATTTCTAAAATTAACTTGTTATGATTAGGATACCAATATTTGTTTCATCTCATTTCCTTCATGCTCTTAGAGTTTGTTTATAGGTGACAACAAAGAAATAATATGTCTTGTGGGTGTTAAAGAAGAAATAAGAATGAAATCGCAAAATCTAAGACGTATATGATTGAGGTTCATGAGGTATTGCTTTATGCTGATTTATTATCAAAATTACTATTCTGATTGTAGCGGCTAATGATGAGGATCGTTGAGGATTTTTGCTCTGAAAATGCATTGGCATCAGGTGGAAGCAGCAGTGAGATATATGACACTTGGAAGGTATACAGTCATAGAACTAAGGATTGTGAGCGAGTTTTTCAGTATGAACATATGCTTCACTGGCTAATGACAGGAGGAACTTGCCTGGAATGAATTGTTGATAAAGAGATACATAGGTAGAGAGGTAAATGTTCTTATACCTCCCTTGCAGTGAGTGGACTGCTATCAGTGGCATAATTATTGTAGGGATTTTTCAATTTCCTATCATTAGGGCATATTATCAAATGCATTTTTTGTACATTCAACTGCATTTACAATAACCAATCAAATCATTTTCATCATATTTAAATTTAACCTTATCATGTTATTCTTCTCCACAAAATTAAAAGAATTTACATTAGTTTCCTTTTATGGCCAAGAAAATTTGCTCAAAAGAGGGTCCATGTTGAAAGTATACTGAGAGGGATCTTTCTTTCTGAGTATGCTTGTAAATACCGTTGTTATAAAAGAACCGTTATCCATATCTGTCATTGAGTTAAACTTTTCTGATCTGATGATGGCCCATCTGAAAGAGGTGCAATAACTGCACTATTATGTGCGTTCTACATAAGAACTCCTGTTTCTCATACTTCTTGCAGGCTTTATGGCTTTATCGCCGTTTCCTCTCTCTACACTGGTTAAAAAACTTCATGAGACAGCCTGATTCAATCTCCTTCCTGGACGACGAGTTACATCTCTGTAATTCTTGCTTGATCATTCCAGATAATGATTTTGATGATTTTGAGGCACAAGCAATGTATTCAACCAGTTACATC
This sequence comes from Lagerstroemia speciosa, assembly GCA_037672795.1. Taxonomy (NCBI): domain Eukaryota; kingdom Viridiplantae; phylum Streptophyta; class Magnoliopsida; order Myrtales; family Lythraceae; genus Lagerstroemia; species Lagerstroemia speciosa. The sequence goes on from CM075296.1 coordinate 3,869,256, forward strand.
TTGTGGTTGGCAAAGGTATCAGTTTGTCAGCGCAGAGTGGGAATCTTTTTAGACGATCTTTCAGTTACTTGCACAAAACTAAATTCCAGTGCTTCTTTGAAAGCATTAGTAAAAAGTTTAATATACCTTCACTGTACCAGCAATTTCCCAGGTCTCAAGCAATAGCACTCAGGGAGAAGCTAAGCATTGGGAATATGAAGACTTTACTCAATAAAATATGCCCCCAGAGATCATTCTTTTGTGATTTGCTGGAGTAGTAGCCACAAGCATTCGATGCTGTATGAGGTAACTAGATCGCACAGTAGGTCCAGCAGCGATCCATCTCTTGCTCTCTCTCTATTCGACTGTCCATTCATTTGTCTTTAATGAAGTTTTTGTCTCTGAAAGGATCCATTTGTTTGAAACATGTTGCAGATTGGGAAATTCAGAGCTACCTCCTCTGGTGGAATGCTTCTCAAGGGAGATGATCTTGGGCTCCTCCTGATAGGATGTTGGAGCTTCTTTTGATAGAGTCTGAATTGCCATGAAAGCTGCAAGAGCTGGACTTGGCAAGAGATTTTCAAAGTGCCAGTTCATCAAAGCAAGTATTTATTAATAATCTGGGTCTTGTTCACTTTTCTCAATCGGTAGTTTTTCTGGTTATACGGTACCATGTTTAGAATCATTCTGTCCCGGAGGAGGAGAACATGCATTTTACTGTTGTCATCCGAATTCGTGGAGGTAAATGCCTGCAGAAAGTATGATGTTCCATGATTGCTCCTCCATTCAGGTTAACGGTGTTTGTGGAGTTTACCTTTTGAATTTATCGAACAAAAGCTATAGTGGGATGTACTTTTTGAACGATCCGTGAATCATTTTTGGGGGTTATACTGAAGTCTGCTGTATGGTTTTAACTGTTGATTATCTCCAGCATGAATACTTACCTTCAGTACCGTCATCCATAGATTGTCCTATTCACATTGTTCCAATGAGGCGGGGCATGTTAAGAGCCCGGTTGAGCTCTCAAATGCACCGACTCTGTTTACTGTATCATTGTGATCTTTAAACAGCTCCTCAGCTGCCACAGCTTCTTGGTGGTGGCTGCCGCTCCTCGGAGGCTATAACCTCGCCATTACAGCTACATAGTCAAACACAAAATTGTACATCCTTTCAACATCATCATCTCTGAAGAATTGTCCGAGCAATTCCATGTCGGTCGCTCCTCCGCCTCTCTGAAGAATTTGTCCACATGACTCTTGACAACGAGTCTACCGTCCTTCCATCAAATCTCATGTACAGTTCTGTAGAATGACAGTTATAGTGACTTTGACTTACCAGCTCCCGGGATTCGTTATTCTCTAAGCCAGGCCATCTCTCTCTACCGCTAGCTCCTTAGGTTTCTCCTTCATTGGCTTTTTATCTCTCTGCATTGCCTCGATATTTGTCTCGGTTTTATCTGTCTTAACCTCTAGACTTGCAGCTTCTCCATCGAGTTCCTTCAAGTCTGGGTATACCGATCCGTCAAGTCAGTAGTTTCTTGTACAAGACAGACTGGGTCTACTGGCACTGCTAGAAACAACAGTGATACCAATTACAATTCCATCAAGTGTGGAGTTCTTAGAAGGGGGGAGCTGAAAAAACCAAACCCTAAAACGCAGAACACTTCATAGCCTGAGGTGAGAATTAATATCTTTGCCCCACAGAATTTAGCTAGTCCAAAATGACACAGGAATGAAACAACGTGACCGCACCGCGCCCATTCACCAAAGAAAAGCCTAATGAGATAAGCAGTAGTGATGCCCTGCTATCAACAATACAAGAGAAAGAATACTCAAAACGTAAGCTTGTCTTACATACAAAGATTGCTGTTTCATATAATTTCTCAAATGAAAACATTGCTTGCGAAATCAGAAGAAATGTGGTAGCTGTACTCCACCCCAACAACACATCACAAGGCACAGACAATAAGAGAAGATAATCCTCGAGTGACTGATAGGTGAGATTAAAAGTATGCCTACACCTACTCCTCCGACACCCCAGAATTCCATCAGATGAATGAATATAGATGTTATGCAGAATCTCCTCACTGAGAAAATCTCTCATGCTGTTCTTACTCTTCGGGGTCTTCACTCAAACGAGGTGCTCCTCCATCCCCACTTCTCTGAGCCATTCTCCTATGTCTCCTGTTCTTGGCTCTCTTGGCTTTCATTCTGCGTTTCTTCTCATTAGCATCGACCCAGGTATAGTCTGAAGGAATGTGGAAAGGGTCGACCTCGTCCTTGTACCGGTGACTATCGCTGTCACTTGATTGGCCTCCACGACTACCTCTCATCCAAGAAATCCATGATGTGGAACCCTCAGACTCCTTTGTTTTTGCATCCTGGAAATGGGCTGGGCTTGAGGGAGGAGTCGAGAACTCTTCTACAGGCTGAAGCTCCTCGAACTTTGTAAAGGTCACAAGGACTCTGATTGTGGGGACAATAGGTATCGCAAGCTACAAATTAAGAAGTATGTGAATGTATAATATAGTAGCTGCAAATGGGTAACCTTTAACTATGATTAGACTTTAGCATGCAAAGAAGAACTATATCCACTGTAAATGATGTCAAATATCACTTGAGGACAAGAGGACTATTATAAGAAGTATCGTGACATCTTTACGTGGCAGTGACTTCTATTTGAGATTGGGTTACTCGGTATCAGCAGGAACAGAACCTCCCCAGCTGCCAGGAAACTATTTGAATCCAGCATTTCTTTTTAAAATGTGAAAAGCAAAATATAGAACTTCTTTCCCCTTGAGAAGCAAAAACACAGTACGGATATACATAAGTTTCAGTCATATACCAAGCTCAAATGTTAAATAACTTGGTAAAAGTGACAGGAGTTTCAAAGTCAATAGTGAACTTAAAATATCAGCAGGTAAATAAGCAGAAGTTTTGCATAATTAACAGAGTGAAGGAAAACGATGATTTAAATAGAGTGGGGCAAATTTACCTTGACAGGAAATGTGCCAGCGGGCAATTTAGTAGTTAGAAGCTCTCTCAGTCTCCTAATGGCTTTCACTTTGTCAGCCAGTATGTCAAACAAAGGTAAAAGCTCATCTGTCTTCAGCGGGAAGTCGGGTGTCAACCAGAGAACAGGTCTCAACCCCTTTTTGTACTCACTCTCATGCTTGGATTCACTGTTGGGCCCTTTCTTCTTTTTCTTCTTGCTGGTTTTGTCTTTCCCTTTCTTGGAATCCAACCCATCATCCCTAGCAATTTCTGATGTTACTCCCTTCTTCCAACCTAACCAACTCTTCTTTTCCTTGCCAGCACCATTGGATTCACCATTTTCATGGTTACCTGCTGAACCATTTTCTCGACACTCATAAACCCCACGATCCTCATCTTCACCAAGACCATCAGCATTGGCCATAGAAAGTGCAGATTCTAACTGCATTTTCTCCTCCGCAGTCAATACACCATCATAGTCATCATTTTCGACACCATTTGTTAACCTCTCCTCATCATCCACTGCAAAGAGCTCCTCATCAGTCATAGCTCCAGGAACCCGCCTCGACTTCACACTGACCATCACGTGGAGCATGTCATACACCTTGGCCTTCCAGTTTCCAGCCATCTCAGTCCTCTCTTGCCGCCTCCAATTCAGGTGAGGAACGAGCTCTGCCTGAGTTACATCAATGCCTGGTCTATACATATTAGTTTGAGACATCAGAGCCACTTCATGGGCTACTTCTGCTTCAGTAGGCTGGGCACCAGCTCCCTCCAGAGCATTTGTGATTTCTTTCTCTTTGTGGGTGAGAACTACAAGGGAACCACGTGGCAGAGACACATTACCATCCTCTGAAGTATAACCATCTCCAAGAAAGAGAAAAGTCTGATCAGACCTCTGAACACGAAACCCATCAAAACCAGCCAGAGTCATGTCAGCCCGAAGATTAGAACCACGTTTCCAGATCCGATATGTATCTGAAGGAGCAATGCGACCAATAAATGGGATCACTGAGCTCTCAAAATGAAAAGATATTTCCATATAAAAATCACGTATACGAGCTGCCGAAGCAACTATCCTGGGAAGTCTCCTGCACCATTTGGCCCAGGCCAACGGCTGGTAGTGCCTTGCAATGATCATTGCGATTGATTCTTCCCGGGTGCAAACTGCTTCTTGAAGTGCACTCCACCCATTCTCATTCTGAAGACTCCAATCAGCACCTGCAGCCATTAAGATCTCTGCAGCAATTGGATCTCGCATGCGAACGGCCAGGTGGAGAGGGGTCTCTCTGCCTGGAACATCACGTCTATCGATAGCCGCAGAAACAGCATCCGCCAAAAGTTCAGCTGCCAGAGACTCAGCTTCAGTATTTACCTCCCCTGCCTTGGCAAGTGGAGGGAGGGTCGAAATAATGCGCCTGAGGGCAGCATGGTCATGACGTGCAACTGCCAAGTGCACTTGACTATGAGCATATTTAGCGTAATCATCCATGGCTGTTTACTCCCTGTATGTGTTCAATATGTAGATAATCCCATCTTGGGCAATGCCATGTCAGAATATAATGTTCAGCAACCGTATCCTCTACTATTCAGCAATTTGAGAACGCTCAATAGTTCCCCAGACATAAAGGACAGACACAACAGTGCCCTGGAACCAAATTTCACCACTTGAACCTTAGATCCTGCAACATCTCTCTTCCTAACCAACCATCAAAATCCAAACTACCTTGAGAACTTATTCAACTTCAATGTGTTCTCATTTCCTCAACCACCAAAATTCAAACTTTGCGCCTTGAAATGCACGACCTGTAGCATATGATATGAGCCATAGAGACGCCAAGGCAGTGGTCAAATCTGCCCAAACCGCAAAAGAAGGTAAGTTAGGGCTAAAAAGGATCTTAATTCACTTTTTTAAGTATAGATGCTTAATTCACTTATGCTCGAACTTAAGTATCAAACGCATACTTTAAGAACTCTTCAGGTATGACAAGCAACAAATTATATGATAGAGAGATTGCAAGAGTGAACCTATTTTCAGAAATTCAAAAGACCGCAATGATGACTCTGCTGTGTCTTTATGTTATATTGAACCTTGCAATGATCCGACTAATTAATGCTATGATTAGTCAACGGGCTTTAACATATAATTCCTATTAACACAAGATAATGGAATAAGTTCATATAGGCATGTATTAACGTTTCTATTGAACAAACCTCTTTAGATATGCATTTCCACCCCAATGTAAGGAAGGGGCTTGGTACAGTTAGCATCAGCAGTCCTGCATTCAACCCTCACCCTCTTTCGTTCCCTTCTTCCTTCTCCCCTTCTTAGGTTTGTGAATCTCCCTTATGGGAAAAAAAACCCCCGAATGCTGGGAGATCTTTTGTCTGGAACCATAATAATACTACCCAAATATCGGGACATCTTTTTTTTTGAAATCATATGCGTTCTTGTGGATCTTAACATAACAATAAACTAGGAGCTATATCCATTGATGAAGCGTGTGATAAGTTGCGACCTTTAATTGAGAAGCTTCGCCACACAAATATTCCAAGCGTAACAACACTAAAGAGCTCAACTTTGAAGGATTAACAAATCGATGAACTACCATATCATCTAATCAACAAAATCTGCAAGGAAGAAAAGCAAGAACAGAACAAGCAGGGGTAATTCGCCAGAAAGCAAGAACAGGCAACGAGTACCTGGGTAGCACCGGCAGCAGAGAAGCCCCGAGAGCGGACTCGATCGTTCCCTCCTAGACGAGCTTCAGCTGATGCTGAACGCTAGCAGCATAGGAGAGGGATGAAGAGAAAGAAGGAAAGGAATCCGAATCCAGCGGGGTGATGGTGCTCTCGGGGCCAGATCTAACGGCCAGGATTTTATCTCCCCGCTCTCTCCCTCACCACGGGCCTTGTCGTCACTGCAACTCCGCTTCTACTCCATTCGACGCTGACCTAACGCGGACCTTGACTCCATCTCCCGACTCAGATCTCTCTCTCTCTCTCTCTCTCTCTCTGTGTATTTCCCGGTATGTGTAGTCTACTCGCACCGCGCCGTCTACTCTTTTCACTGGGCGGTCCTTCGCAGATTACAGCAAATGCCCCTGATATTTGACGAAAATCACACCAATGCCACCGTAGGATGTGTTCTTTTCACTCCCCCTTTAAACCGGTCGCAGACCCGGAGCTGACCGTCCCGGATTTTGGTCTTCGCCCTATCGCCCTTGGTTTTGCAGCGAATTACATCCCTGCCACTTGACGGTTAACAGTTCACCTAGGAGTGAAAAGACCGAAAAGCTTGTGGTGTTTTATGCTTAATCAAAGATCACAGAGGGTAGCCATTTTGCATAGGACTAAGTCTCTGGACTGGCCCATTATCAATCAAGCATTCTTCTTTTGTTAAAGAGTGATGGGTATGCATGTTAATTGATGACAGGCAATGGGTGATTAAGAAAAAAGTCTTCAATGGGGTGATCATATCACGTAAATAATACTGAAGCGATATATTTGTCCAATCAATATTTATTATTTATATATTTATCTAATTAGAGTTTACCCATCATTAGTGTTTTTTAATGATTTTTGTTGAGAAATGAATCTCATATCAAACAAATAATAAAAAAATCTAATTTATAAGAAAGTATGTACCACCATCCTATCAGCTTGAACTTTTTGGATGAACAGGCTGAGTGTGGAACTTGTGGTCCGTTAAGCCCGAAATCGGATGAAAAGTACCCGGCTCGAGGTTATTTGTTGAGGGCGTGTGTTATTTTTTTGGATTCAATAATCATAACTGTATAGTTATTGATTACATATCAAGATCTAATTGGATCGAATATATCACGCCAGCATCTCTTACATGTTATGGTCGCTCCACTGAAGACTTCCCGGTGATTAAGAGGATGGCTGGGAAAGTTCCAAGTCTGCTAGAGATTTAGGGGAAGAGAGTCCGTAGAAAATAGGTGAGGTTCTTATTCCCGGAACTGGATCCTATATTGTCATGAAGGTTCATTAATCTCACCAGTTAGGATAATTTCATTCCAATCTTCTTTTAGCTTGCCGTGTTTTCGAGGATTTAAATGTCAGTTCGTGGAGGATGGATTGTTTGATCAGGCTTGGGGGCTCGCCGTCTGCCTGCACATGATGTTCATGTCTATTTGTGCTATTAAGAGTCCAAGAGGAAAAGGATGCTCGCTAGGATGTAATTATCAGAAACTGGAAGGATTACTTTGAGATGATGCACTAATCTGAAATCTTGAACTGTTCAATCGATCCGGTAAATGTGAAACTCACTTCTCCGACCTGCAACATGCTTACCTTCAGAGTTTAATCTTGGCATGGTATGTTTCCTGTAATGGCGCAATGACCATACTACATTGCCAAGTGTAGATTAATAAGTTTGCTCCATCCGGAATATGCGTTCTTGTGGTTCCTCTGATCTGTAAGTACGATAGCTCCTGCACACAGTGTGTTTGAATTCACTGTATGGAACTCTATATTTTAAGAAATGTGAACTTTTTTTTTGACGTTTAATGCCACATCAATGGTTATTCGCTCATCTCGGATGTGTCCTCATTGATATTGAGAGTTCCGCTGTATCGCATACTGTCTTCCCGTCTTGCAGAGATCAAAGATGAACCGCCGTGCCTGGAATCATCGGTGCTGGTTGGTTTCCTACATGACAAGTTAACAAGTCAGCAAGATCATTTTGTAGTTTGCACTGCTGCAGTTCATTCATGATGTTTATGCTTCCACTGATGGAGGCATTTGAATGTTTGCCCCTAGGTTGCTGTATGAATTGAAGAAAACCAAAGCCTGGGCAAGTTTACATGTTGCTGACAGCTCTTGCTTTCATTATCACGGGGGGAGTTTTCACACATCCTTTCTCTGAAATCTGATGCATCGCTTGAGGCTCATATTAGGGGAAGGAATGGGATTTTTTTTGCCTTTTTAAACTGTGTCCGGTGTCTTAGAATGTTTCTCCAATTACGAGGTTCGGTCTTCGGCACCAGAAAGCATTTCTGAAGTTAACTGGTGATGATTGGGATACTAGACTTGTCTCATCTTAACTCCTTCACGCTTTTACAGTTTGTTCATATGGTAACAACAAAGAAACAGCAAGTCCTCTGTCTTCTATGAAGTGTTTGTCTCTGAAAGGATCCATTTGTTTGAAACATGTTGCAGACTGGGAAATTCGGAGCTACCTCTCTGGTCCGATGCTTTTCACGGAAGACAATCTCGGGCCCCTAATAGGATGTTGGAGCTTCTTTTGGTACTCAGGGTTGCAGCGAGAGTTGCAAGAACTGAACTTGACAAGAGATTTTCAAATTACCAGTGTCTCGATCTTGAAGCAAGTATTTACATGTTCCTTTTCTTAATCAGTAGTTCTTCCTGTAAGACTGTACCATGTTTGGAATCAATCTGTCCAGGAGAAGAAGAACACACATTTTGCTCTGCTGACAAATGAATCTGCGGTTGCTTCTCATCTCTTTAGCAGCCTTACTGCCTCCACATCTGTAACTGCTCCTTAACTACTGCCTTTCGATGGGTCGGTACTGGCGAAGTTTCAACAAATGGGACGAGAAAGAACGTTTCACCCCAGGTAGAAAACACAGATTAACAACGGACTCGGGCGAGCAGATGAATCATGTGACTGAAGATACTGAAATCAGATTACTCGACTTCGAGCAAACGTCAACTTGCTCCGTGCAACTGGCAAATCACCGTGTCCTCTCCTACCTCCATCGGATCGGATAGCATCAGCAACAGCACTTCCAGTGTGGATTCAGGATAATACATATTGAGTAGTCAACATCTCCAATGGAGATTGTGCTATAATCTATTATTACTTTAACATAAGAGACTTGTTTTTTTGTGTTTTTTTTTTCTTTCCAAAAATGCCACTATGCATAGAAATTGAAATATGACTAGTCCTTAAATTGGAACAAGATGAGGATATAATCATAAATTTGACATATATAACTATCTATTTTCCATCGTTTTTTCTCTCGCACTTGAAACTCTCATCATTTTCTTTCTCTACGTTTATTTTTTCCTTTCTAGTAGATTTATTTTTAATTGTTACATTTCATTCTCACTCTTTTATTAACGAACTGCATATGCAAATTACGAATCCAATTTCATTTATGAAATACACTTTTATAGATATTTAATTTAAATGTTAAGTATATATTATTTTTACTTGAAAAATTAATTATAAATAATTATCCTTTTCGACCGTGCATGAATAAATTTTCTAATAACTTTTTAGTGGATCTATCCTTTCAACTCCTTCGTAAGGTTCGAGTGACCATCATATCGATGATGCTGACAATGATATTAGTGATAATGTATCATTAAAAACTTTGAAATTTCTAACATAATAAAATAATAAAACAAATTTAAATTTTTTATATAATTCTATAATATTTTAAATATATTGTATCATATTGTAATATTAGTCGAACTTTTTGTATTATTTATACCTTTTCCCTAAGTTTTGATTGTTAAGTCATTTAATTTTATGAGTCGGAAGCCACGTAGGCACCACGTTAGCACCAACGTAAGTGCCACGTCAGCAATTACTAATGGTGTTAGTGATTAATTAACAGTTTGTATTATCAGTATCAATTTTTTAAAGATTTTATATCATTCTATAACATTTTAAAAATTTTATATCATATTGTAACATTAGTCAAACTTTCTGTATTACTAATACTCTTTTCCCTAACTTTTATTGATATAATATATACCGTGCATAGTATAGATAAACATCTAGTTACACACTAAACAAACCGATGGGAGGGTGTTTTGGTCATTTTGATGTGAATGTATTATTTATTATGTATTGTGTTACATATAAGCAACAAAAAGCAAGGGGAAAAAAAGCGAGAGACGAGAAAATTTCGAAAGCAGCAAAGTGAAAACCCCGAAAGACATACGACCCGACCGGTCTTCCCTCAACTCATATATAGCGAGCGTGTCCGTTTCCTCTCTCTCTCTAAATCTTCTGATTCTTCTTCCCAAATCCAACTTCTGTTTGACGAGGAAGACGATGCAAGGGTACGGAGATGCAGGAGGTGAATTGGCGCAGCTCCAATCCACTATGCACGCCATTGAAGCCGCCTGCTCCTCCATTCAGGTTCTCAATCACTCACAAACGCGCCCGCTACACGTGTATATGTGTCTATTCACCGTATCATTAGCTGCGGCAGGACTTTGACAATCTGTTGCGCTATTTCTCCATCTGGGCATTGCTCAGCCGGGCTGTTCTTGCTTGCTTGCGTAGTGAATAAACGATGGTGGGGGTGGTTTGGAGGGTTTATTGAAATCAGACGATGCATCTACGTCTTAGTTCTTACTTCTTAGGACTTTCCACTGACCTAGCAATTTCACCTGCTGCACTTCCATCCTGTTTGTTGATGTTCCAGTTATGATTAGCTGGGACCAGCTCACACTTTATAGTATGGAAGGTTCTGTACACACTAAACCGTCAAAACGCCTGCTCGAATCTATTCCAAGTGATCTAAATGAGCTTGACAGCTTTAGTCTGTGAAATGTTTCTGAAGACTCGATTTTAGGAATGTTTTATTGCCAATGCTTGAAAATAGAAAATCTTTTCTTACCCCAGGCAGTCCTGTTCTCTGGATTATGGGACTTATGAACTGTACTGTTTTTTTTTTCCCCCTCGATTGGATCTTCTGCACTTTTTCACTAATCTCGTTGGAATAGCACTCACTAATGAATATTTACATTATTATTTGAGCAGATGCATATAAACCCTGCTGCAGCAGAAGCCACTATATTGGCTCTGTCCCAGTCACCCCAGCCATACAAGGCATGTCAGTTCATTCTTGGTAAGTGAAATTTACATGTGTTTTCTATGCTCATTGTTATTGTCTTGGCTTTCATCTATAGTTGTTGCTACCTTCTGGATACCTGGGGCTCATTTTTTAAATGTACCAACAGGTCAACTGATCCTTATAGTAACAGGGTTTGTAGGGGTTCATGGCAGGTTCCTGGTACTAGATGCTCCTTGTAAGCAAGAAGTTACTCTTCAATTCATCTATTAATCTTTTCTATGAAGCTTTTCATTGATATAAGGAGCAAAATGATAGTCCTGATAGTTGTAGCTCTCGTAGCTGGAAGGGATGGTGGTGTGAACATGGGAATTTGGAAGCATTTTGGTTCTAACAAAGACCAAAAAGTGAAAGATCTTTTCGTTAACTGTCTTTGCATTCTTAAATGCCATGAAATTGATTTTTGGACAACTAACATTATTCTGATTATAACTGGTAGTCTTTAGCTTTACTCTCTTTGTGTACTCTGTCAAATTGATTTAGTGGTAAACTTAAAGTTTCTATTGTGGATACTTTATTTCATGCTACTAATACTTTAGTAAAAATCAACAAATTATTGAACTCTTGTAAATTTTTGGGCTTTTTCCTAGAAAATTCTAAGGTAGCAAATGCAAGATTTCAAGCTGCTGGAGCTTTACGAGATGCAGCTATAAGAGAATGGGGGTTTCTCTCCGCTGATGATCAAAGAAACTTAATCAGGTATCGGCTACCTGTGGTTTATGTAATCAACCAATAAATAATAGGTTCAATATTGGATCATATTATACAAAGGGAGCTCCGTGTCTATTCTATGTCTATTCTGTTTGAAACTTATCGTTAAGACAAGTATTACCGTAATCATAAAGACAATTAACATAATTTTTTGCTGTATCCGTGCCTGGTTGAAGTATTATACTGATTTCACACCTTAAGAGCTATTATTACATTTGCAGCTTCTCTCTTCACTTTGTCTTGCAACATGCTAATTCACTTGAGGGTTATGTCCAAGCAAAAATTTCATCTGTTGTTGCTCAGTTGATCAAAAGAGGCTGGTAAGTTGGGCAGCACACTTTTTTCTGTTAGAATAATACCACTTCCTTTTTTCTAGAAGGCATGTAAAGAGAGATTGACAGGCATTCAATGGAGTTGGCTCTCATGATGTCACTTTTATTGAGAGATGGGTCAGAGATGTTTGTTTTTGGTATAGTTAGGATTATATTTAGTTCTCTACATGTTTTCTAGACATGACCGATTTTATGCAGTGCTCATGAAACTCTTTTGCCTATGCTCTTTCCGCACCTTCTTGTTGCCTCTTAGTGGAATTTCTTTATTTCTACAAGAAGAAAGGATGGGCAGCATACTTCTTATGAACTATGCTGAACATCAAGGCTTATGGTAGATATGATGCATAAAGCTTGATTTGTTTCATAAAAAATTTGAGGGAACACATTCATATAGTAATGCATAATTTATTGATGCTTGACTTGATAAATAAACATCATATATCGAAATATAATGGAACTCTTTCAGATTTTGTGGAAATCTGTCTATGCTTGTATATGCAATTTATTTTTTTGCAGCATGGTTACATGTTCCAGTCAATTGCTAGAGTTAACTAATTATATGAAGTTTCGATTGTTTTCTTTTCATTTAATGAACTTATTCCTATAAAAATGAATTCTTTTGCAGGCTTGATTTTTCAACTGGTGAAAAAGAGCAATTCTTTTTTCAGGTACCATCTGGGACACTTAGCTTTGTATGTCCTGAGAATGCTCCTGGTGTGTCAGGGTATCATTTAGAGCCTGGGAGCTTCCAAGGGACCTGGA
>CM075296.1:4482391-4673836 GCA_037672795.1 Lagerstroemia speciosa
TATGACTGTTAATATTGAGACGTTAATAATGATTTTACATATTGCATATATCCAGTAACTGTGAAGTTTAAATAGAAGTGGGGTTTAACTTAATTAGATTGGTTTCCTATGATTAAAATATCCATGTTGATTCTTTTGAACTCAGTTGGATTAAATAAATATATTATGAAGAATTATATGTTTTATTGTGATACGAATCTTCTAATGGAATATAGAGAGTATTAGAATGTCTAATTGTACTACTGTCATATATATGAACTAATATAATAAGGATGTCATCAAATCCTATTACCATTAGCCTATTTTGATTCAGTAAATTGAGTTATTATACTTAAGTACAAAAGTTAAATTTTATTAACAGGCAATAAAATGTTAAGAACCTTTTGAATTTTAGATATACATATATATATAAAGAAGTTGACTATGCTAAAAAAAAAGGGTTTTAAGTGAAAAGAAAAAAAAAAGAAAAGAAAAGAGGTATAAGTCTTATGTACATTATGCTAATGCAATCAACATGAGGAGAGCTATATATATATGCACTAAATTTACACTTGTTATAATTGTGTTATTCATCGATTGTTATTATCTCGTTTAGTGTAGAAATGATGGATTTATTGGGACAACTTATGGTTGTGTAAATAATTACTTAGTCTAAACATTTTGGAATTCGAAGAAATAGGTCATTGTTAATGATTAACTGTAATATGAGTGGGTGAATTGTTTGAGATGTTTAGTAAATTGAATGTATGACATTAGTGAGGAGAATGAAATATTTGGAGCATGCATAGTGAATTTAGCCAAGTAAGATTCGTTTGAATGGCACTTTCCTCTACAAATACGATGAATGATCCTAAATAATTTCATTCTTTATTCATTCACTCGAAGAATATGAGGATGAAAAGATGGAATATTTAAGGTATTTTGGTGAATTGAAATTCATTTATAGCGAAAAAAATGAAAACGAAAAAGATGATTTGTCTATTAGAAAATAAGTCATGAATGACTATTAGCTTGGCTTGTCTACCAATGTTATAATTTATTTTTATTACATTGTGATTTATTCTTTAATTGGTTCAAATTAGCTAGGCATATTAGGCAATTCCGTGTTGATTTGCTTGATTCTCTTGATTTTATGAAGATTATGTTGCTCTCGGTAGATGTGGGGAATGGTAATAATTCAACACTAGTCGATAATCTTCTGCTCTTGTTAGTTTCTTGTAATTTGGTTTGACATAAACCTTACGCAAATTAGCTTATTAAAGTTGCAGCATATTGTTGAGATTACTTTTTGCTACTTCTCAACTTGTCCGAGTGTACTATAGAGAAAATGCTCTTCACCAAGTGACAGAATTATTTTAATAGTGAGTTATTATTTATGTTATTTTATGAATAAGAGTATAAAAATATCAATACGAAATAATATTTAACAGTAAGTGCTTTGTCCTAAAATTGAGATAGTTAAATTGTCTCATTGAAGTAAAAAAAAAAAAAGAGGGAGGTGACTTATTGCAATAAAAAGAGTTAGATTGTGAATTTGTTCATTAAGTTGATAAGGGCATTAAAGAATCTTTAGAAACTTTCTTTAGATATATATATATATATGTAGTTTATCTATATAAAACTTTTCTTTTACCTTGGTATGTTACGTTTTACCTTCAAAGAATTGGGGTAGATTAAGAAATTTAAAGTGACAATTCATTAGAATTCTTAATTAATGATTAAATAATGAGCATGGACTTCATCAATAATTGATTGTATGTAGTAGTGATATTATACTATATAGTGGATATCAATTTATAAGTGTAAGATGGTAGATACTATATAATAGTTTATGTTTATAGTATGAGCTTTTAAAACTCCGCAATGATGTGCTTAATAGTGAAATTAATTTTTGTAAAGTTACAACTAATTTTGGCATTAGTTTTATGAAAGAAAATCATCATTTTTGAATCTTAATGAGGGGATGTAGATGCTCAGCTGTTTGCTTAAGAAGTTTAGCGAGAGAAAACTGGGGTGGTGTTAATTAAATAAGTGAGATTAAAGAGGAACTATTTGAGTATGAGTTCAGAGATTCAGAAGCATATCAGGTTCCCATGAGATCAAGATTCCCAGGTTCACCCCTATGATTCCTCCAGTGGATTCTCTCAATTTCAGGCTATTCTCTGATAGATTGAATTGATTGGGTGGGTTCTTAACATATTCAAGGTGGACATTCTTCTTCACGGTAGATTATCTATTATTATCAATGTTATTTCTGGGTTTCATATCTATCAAACCAAAGTACAGAAGACAGCGGAAGCAAGCGCTCGATAGAATTGTGTGATTATTCTCGGATCTCTTTATTATTATGGAAGATATGAATTCACTTGTTTCATATTAATATCAGTCTCCAGTCAAGTGGTTGAATTCAGGAATTTCTCTAAATATCTCTATCAGCATGAAGATAAGGATTCTCATGTTCTACGGATAAAGTTATATCAATCTCTGGTCATTTGGGGTAACTGAGGACCTCTCAGCATATAATATCAGTAAGAATATTAGGATTTCGTATATAATATATATGCATTTTCATCTGGATATTCAACTTGAAGCACAAGAGCACAAGAAGTGGTTTATTTACAAGTTGTGTTGAGTAGACTTATGGTAGTATCATCATCATTATCAGAATGCGCAGCGGAAGTGCAATGGATGAACAAGTCAAGGAAGGATTATTTGGGAACCTGATGTTGCTCTGAATGTTGAGTGCCTTTATTATTGTTATTGATGTGAGAAATTTCGAGGACGAAATTTTAATTAGTGGGGAGGAAATTGTGAGCTCATAAGGTCTAAGCCCATGAAGCCCATTTACAACATTTAAGCCCATAATCAATTTTTATTTTTTTTCCTCTCCACATTCTGCCGTCAAAACCCCCACAAGCTTATCCAAAAAAAAAATCAATCAACTTTTGTCATTTCCTTCCCAGCCACAGAACAGAGACAGAGACGGAAAAAGAGTGACAGAGGAATGGAAAAAGAAATTGATCGAAGATGAACGACGACGGAGAGGAAGAGGATGGGGAGGAGGAAAGGTAAGGGAAATACAATATAAATGATATTCATTCAAGTTTAGTATATTGTATTATTTGATAGTTTATTATAGTTGGTATGATTTGGATATAGAAATAGGAATAATAGGATATATGAAGGAATAAGATTGATCGTAGTAGAATAGAAATAGAACATAAATAGCAACTTGGAGCGGAGGAGACGACGGCTAGAGTGAAGAAAAAAAAAAAAAGAGAAGAAAACAGGAAGGAAGCACAGAGGGCGAGAGGGGCACGGCGACGAGGAAATTGTAGAAAAATAGAGGTAAATGAGGTATGCTTCGAATTAAATAAATTATATTACTCAATTTTATGTATATAGTTTAGTAAGATTTAATTAGCACGATATATTCCCATGAGTTTAACATGATAGGTGAAAGTCATAGGATCAATAAAAATACAATGAATAACGTCCTAGAATAATTTTTGGGATTCTTTTCGATATAGATATGTACGGGGCCAATAAAAGTAGAATTAATAATGTACTAGAATAGTTTTTGAGATCATTTTCCATATAAATATGAATGATATATTTTAAATTACTGTGAATGATATTATAGGAATTAAGGAGGTCGAAACTAGATATGTTGGAGACTCAGCTTAGCAATGGAATTGCTCGAAGGGGAGTGGTGAGTACTCTTTTCTCTGGTAGAATAATATATAGAATGTTATATATATATATATAATTGCAAATTTTGCGTATAATGAGAATATATATCTATATATATTGACAGGTATGTATTAGGTACATGCATTATTAGATATATATATATATATATATATAAATTGCATGCAAAATTATTTATAGTAAGTAAGCATGCGTATATAATTACAGGCTAGTGAAACGTATAAATTATATTAACGATCTATATGTACAAATGAGATTGATGTTATAAAATTGTAAATCAGCGTATGCATTATCATATGTGTTTTGCATTATTGTATGTGATTGTAAATAGCCATGGTGACCGCTAAGCCGGCGGACTAGAAATGGGCCAAAAAAAAAAAGAAAATATAAAGATAAAGTGGAAAGAGAGAGATTTAATGTACTGCTGATGTCCATCGATGTAATTTATCTCTGGTTTCCAGTGAGTGCTGATGTCCATCGAGGTAATTTACATCTGGTTCCCAGCAGGATATAAAAATAAGATAATTTAAAACTGTTCTTACCGCCGGAAATGGGCGGCCCCCGCGGGTGTGAGGTGCGTAGACGAAGGGCACCGGGAGATGGGAGGAAGATTGATATTGATTATTTCGCGGGGTCACGGTATCGTCGGAGAGCGGAGTATCGATACCGTCATAACTCTGTCGCAGAGGGAATGCGACCCCATGGCTATTGCTTGTATTGACTGATTTTATGCATTACATAAATAATATGATTGAGCACTTTTATATGTATTATTGTGATTTTTGGAATGAATGTGATTTGTAAGAAATTATATTAATAACATTATTCTATCTTAGAAATTTGTACTCACTGAGCCGCAGCTCACCTCCTGCGAAACTTTTTCTTTTCAGTTAAGTTGCAGCTGGACGAACAGCTTGGGATAGCTATTTTTGTTTCGGGGATCGGCTTAAGATTTTGTGTAGGTAGATTTTAATGGTATGTAAGATAAACATCTAAAGGTTTGTATGGAAGTATATAGGTCTGTATATAATGTTACGACCTGAAACTTTTGGCGGAGATTATTTTCTTATGGTAATGGAGTATGTGGGAGGATGAATTATGGATTGTGAGTGTGGTATTGAGTAGATATTTCTTGGTGGATTATATAGCAGGTTTTTATTTGATGTGGAATATCATAAAAACAGAGAGAAACTCTGCCAAAATTTCGGGTCGCGACACCCTTTGATATGATTTCGAAAGTCATTGGATTCCTCTCGTCCTTGGTATGTTACTGATGTGATATTAACGACATTAAACTATCATTTTTTCTGTTAGCCTTTTATTTTTTTTGATAAGTCTGTTAACTTGTCTATCATAATTGTAATGTACTACGTAGGAGCAGTTCTGGAACATTGTACATAAGTTTGAAAGAACATTTTCTTTTCTTCATATTGGAAATTTTTCTAAAACTTTTGCTATGGGTCAAAGTTGTGTGAGTCGGGTAGATATTTTTGTAAATAGTCCGACTCCAACTTTTTTCGGTGATATTTTCGAGTCTAAAAAAATTATACCAATAACTGTTTAAGGTCATGAAAGATCGATCATTTCGGGTATTATTTTTCTGGTAGTTGTTTCGAGCCCGACTTTTTAATATAATTAGTTTGAGATTAGGATATCAATTGAATGATTTTAATTTTTTTACAAGCTTAATGAAGTTTGGGGTATCGTTCTGTTTAATCGAAATTGTATAAATTCTTAATTTTTTTAAATTTATTTGATTATACTATTATAAATATATAAATTTATCTTTTATTTCAAATTATATTTTACATTATTATTTTTATTTTTATTATAAGCAACCTGACCCGACCGGACTAGTGAATGGTGTGGGGGCAGGTCTGCGTATTTGAATAAAATAATAAAAATCAAATATATATTTAAAAAGATTATAAAAAGAATCGTGAGATTACAAAAATAAATCAGATCCTAAAATATAAAAATAAAAAAATCACATGCCTCATGCTCCTCTTTCATTTAATTTTGAAGAACTTCATCTGCTAAATCGTTCCCGGAGATGTTTATTCGAGGCTTAGGTCGGGAAGAGATGATCAACGAGGTTAACTTATGTGCGCCGGGATCCCTGGCAGTGTCCAGTTCGAGAACAGGTCGTGCTCCTGCGGCGATCCAATACAACGTTGGCGTGGTGCAGCCGCATGGCATCCGAGCAGGTGTCATGAGAGTGCTCGGTCTGGGTGTTGATGAAAAATGTGCCCATATCTTCCAACGGATGCTCGAAGAATGTGTGATCCAAGGTACCCGTAATAGCTCCATAGCTCCATAGCTCCATAGCTCCAAGCATATCTACAAAAAAAATTGTTTTTTTCCTCCATGCATCGTTTAATAGATAGATACATGTAAACATGTATGTGTATATCTCTTCTCCGATTCGTCAAATCATTAAAAACGTGCAAGATTGATGTTTTTGGCTAGAAAGGAAAAAAAGTACCCGTTTTTCTATACGGAAGCAAGAAAAAAAATATTAATTTAAACTTGTTTCCTTATATATATATATATATATATATATATATATGACTTACTCTGGCTCTGCTGCTTCTTTTTGATTGGATTTATCAGTTGAACCATGCACTGGAATCCCAAGAGTCGTCGAAAGGCTTATGCAGAAGAGGCACGACTTCGATATTGTCCTGATCAATGGCAACCACCCAAGCACTTCTGGAGCCAAGGTCCTCAGAGATGTTTCTACGAAAATGGACATACCGGTCATAAGTAAGCTGATCTCTCTTCCACGCTTTCGAATTGATAACCCTTTGTCAATCGTGAATTTACTATGTGCTGTGTATTCTCAGTAATGTCGGGAGAAGATGTGGTGGCAGTGCTCATCAGGGGCAGGGTTCACCGAGTGCTTGAACTCTACATCAAGGAAGTGCTGTGGGGCCTATGGCAGGACGTGGTCCGGAATAGGATCTCCACATCGTCCGTGGATTTGCATCAAACACAGAATCTCAAGAACGGGATCGAGCAGCAGCAGAAGCCTTTGGAGGCTGATTTTGATAACAAAGCGTCCACAGGGGATGAAGTGAACCTGAAGAGCCAGAGCAACTCGAAGAGGAAGAGCACTTATCATCCGGATGGCATCTTGCCCGTTAAGAAGCAGCATCTTGCTTGGACTCCCGAACTTCACAATTTGTTTCTCAAGGCAATAGCAGCACTCGGCGGCCTCGACAGTACGGATCACTATTACCCATCGAAGACATCTTACAATAGTTTCTCCAGGTCATTGGTGTGTGTGTGTCTATATGTATTCGGCGTTTTCTGAACAGATTTACTGTGACATACAGAGGCTGTTCCGAATAAAATCAAGGAGGTCATGAATGTTCCGGGTCTTACCAGGGAACATATAGCCAGCCATCTTCAGGTAATTAAATTCCATGTCCCCAACTCGCTAAGATCTTTCCCCTTTTATCACATCATTCATTCTTGTGAACCTTTATCCTTGTAAACGGCACAGAAATATCGACTGAGCTTGAAGAAGCAAGGGAAAGGAAGACATGAAACAGCTGTCGGGCATATCTCCCAACCGAGCCAGCCTGAGCCTGAAGTTATTAGCCAGGAGAGTCAATGGAAGACGAACACGGCGACATGGAACCAACAGCAGCAGATGATAGACCTAAATGAGCGGCAGCAGCCTCCTCCACCTCCTCCATCCTTTCCGGATATGAAAGTGAATGTCCAGATGCCTCCACCACTGCAATCAACAGAGCCAGCGGTAACTGGGAACACGGGGCAGCTATTTCATTCTGATGAAGCCTTCGCTGAAATGCCGTTCCCGGGTGGGAATGGCGTGACCAATGCGAGGATAGAAGAATCACACAATCCTATTTCGCATATACCATCACAGTTGGACCTCCCAGTTAGCTCCCAGCCGGAGTTCCGGACAGAAGAACCTGCATCTGCTGATGATTTTTGGGACTTCCAGGATTGGGAGTTACCGAACTTAGGCGTGCAACTCCATGGATTCCAACTCGAGGATATCGCTTCATATCAGCCTAATGAGAATACCGGCCCCAACACCGGAAGAGTTTCAAATGAGGAAGAGAGCATTCCATTTGTCAACATTCCTGTGCAACCGGAAACTCTCCCAAGCACTAATCTGCAGTCCATGCCTGATGATTACTTCATGGCACAGGACCTCGACATGTTCTTTCCAGAAGACCAGGTTCGATATGTGTTGCTAATTTGCACTGATTTTTTCTTTTCCGGCTTTTGGATATATAGTAGATAATTCTACATTCTGCAATCAAGGCAGTGATACAATGATTTGCTGCAGGGGCAAGGAGGAGGCACTGGGATTCATGATGATGACTGGCTGTCGCACATGTCGCAGATGATCCAGGCCGAATAGTTCTTGCATAGTCTAGGTAGCCAACTGATACAGTGGCCTCTGTTTTGAGTCTTGTCAATGCTTTGTTCTCTCCTACACTTACATTTCATATTCCATGCATGCATCCTGTTGAAACTGACTGTTTCAAAGAAGTACCTTTTTAGCTTCATTAAGTTTGTTGCTTTCAATGTATGTGATATTATGATCTTCCAATCGCTCGGAGAGTCTAACTAAGACCACTGCTTTTATTAACCCAAATACGCATAAACATAAAGAGTGTCGGTACTCACTTGCCTCGTGTCCCTCAGCTGTCAGTTTTGTCTTCAGGATTGCCAGATTCCCGTACTGCTAATTTGATCTTTTTAGTCTGTCAAGCATGCTCTACATCTCATACAAACTCGATACCAGTAGTGAGGATAAGAAAGAACTATAAGCATCCTCTTGCAAGGCATTCGCCAGCCCAGAGATACTCGTTGAGGTTGGGGTTCGAATAATCGCACGGGCACAAATCCTCTCAAGGCCCTCTACACACACTAAGGCGTGGACTTTTCTAAACTCTTGGATTTGCGGGGTATTTATTAGTTCCGAGGAGACTAGTTGAGACCCATACCTTAGATACCCCTTACCATAAAAGAAAAAAGAAGAAGAAGAAGAAGAAAGAACCATAAGTAATTGAAACATGACAAAATGGCTATTAATAGATAAAAAGATCTGAAGTGCTTTTGTTGAGAGTCAAACTCAAAACCTTACTGTAACCATTTCTCGTACTAGTTTCTCAATCATTATAGATGCAGGATGGTCGATCTTCTCACACTAGACATCGAACTAAGAAGAGACGAGCAATATAATTAATCTTACAACTTTAACAGCCATATGAAATTTCATTCTGAAGAGTTCACGAATTCCAGGATTTGAAGTTAGAGAGCACGACCCTAGAATTCAATGCATTCCAAACTTGGAATATCATTCCTAATCATTCTTTATCGTAGAACAATTTCGGATACCCAATGAAGACTTTTAAAATAATATAACAGAAGGAGGACGGTAGTGATATTAAGAAAAGATAAACATGGTTGTCATAAGCCAAACTACGAGATTTATCAGACTAGGCAATTCATCTGATTACAAGGAGAAGCATCCTATTTATAGCAAGGAGAAATGAATAAAAAATATAAAAAGTGTAATACAGTTTAATGTAATATAGTTTAATGATAGAGTTATTATCAATAAATATTAATAATATTATATATTGGTGAGTAACTAACAACTACAAAAGCAAATACTACAAAAGAGATTGATATCCAGAATAACAACATATTTATGCTTTAGTTTACCGGGATTCCTCTGCTTGACAATCCCGTACTTCTTTTTTTCTTCATTGAAGAACTTGACTAGCCTGTAGAATTTTTTAATTTGAATCCTATCCCGTATAATCAGAACCTGGGATGAATTTAAGGGAGCGAGGTGCGATCACCCCCTAAACTCAATAAACCATGTAGAAATTTATATACATTTTACCATTCTTGTCTATATTTATATTAAGGGTTATTTTCCCATAAAAACACGAACTATCTAAGAATTCTCTAATTTACCACGAACTATTTTTTTGCCCAGAACATCATGAACCATCCCATAATTTCCTAATTTATCAAGAACTATTTTTTTACCATGAAAATCAAGAACTATTTAAGAATTCTCTAATCTAAGATGCTGTTAATTTATCTGTTAATTGTTTATGTATATCGTTAATTTTAATGATTGTGTAACCGAAGTCTGACATGAAATCAAATGTGGCATCCATCAGGTCATAAAAAATTATGAACTATTATCGAATTCTCTATTTTATTATGAGGATGGACGTACAAACAAATATGCAAACAAATTTTCTCTGTTTCTATGACCAGATAGATGTCACGTGTATTAACAGTAGAAATTAGCAATTAATAAATAAATTAACAGTGTAGTAGATTAGGAAAAATATAATATAGTTCGTGATTTTCTAGATAAAAAATAGTTAGTGGTAGATTGAGAAATTCTTGGATGTGGATGCCACTCATGTATATTTACTGATGTACCAAGTTATTTAATATTTTTAAATGAAATAAATATTAAAATTTTTAAAATATTTTGAAACGTGAAAAAATTCCAAAAAATTTCAAATTTTTGAAAAAATTAGAAATAATTTAAAACATATAAAATGTGTAAAATATTTATAAAACTATATAAAAATATGAAAATAAAATACTGCAAAAATATCAAAATTTCAAAAAGGTTAAAAATGATAGAAAAATAATTAGTAAATTGCGCAAGCTCAAAAGTAGAGAGAGGACAAGCGCATGATAAAAATTGTAGAAATTTTTTAAGATTTTTTAATAAAGATGAGTTTGTTCTCTCTGGAACCATGAACACCCTACAAGCCATGGATTCATGTCAGTTTCCATGTGTAAAATACATGTGTATATGACCTCACCAAGGGTTACGTACTCAAGTGGATTTGAACCTTCGATCTGATGAATTTACATACGAGTCTTATGCATGCTTTGTTTGCTTAAACTGATCCTTGGGTTGAAATTTTTTAAGATTAAAACAAATTTAGAAAATTTTCTAAAAAATAAATGGCTATTTAAATTTTTATAACTTTTACAACAATATAAGAAATTAAAATAGTTTAAAACATTCAAAATAAACAATAAAACCTAGAAAAAAAAAACCTAATAGGTGCAGAACATGAGAGATGACTAGGAGAGATAGATGTGAGGACCTGGGATGCTGCTCCTTTAGAATTTTTAAAATAAAAAAAAATAAAAAAAATTGTCCATTTATCAAGAAAAGATTGAAGATCAAATATATTCACAAAAAATATTTAGGATGAAAATAATAAAATAAGAAAAGATTAATGACGAAATGTGAACTTTATCCTTTTATAAATCTCATCATTTGTTGAGGTCTTAGCATTAAATTTCGTCATTCACACTCACACACACTTATATTAATCCTAAAAATTTATTATTTCTCTTAAATCAATCCCATAGGTTTAAAGTGATTTCTCAATCCTAAATATTTTCTTTGCCACAAATGGTAAGTTTGTTCCGTCACTTATCCTTGATATGCTACTAATGTGTAATTAATAGCATTAAACCATTCTTTTTTCTGTTAAATTATCTAACATGATTGTAACATTTTACATAAGTTAGAAAGAAAATTTTCTTTTGTTCATATTGGAAATTTTTTCTAAAACTTTTGCTAGGTGTGAAAGTTGTGTGAGTTGGGTAGATATTTTTGTAAATAGTCCGGCACCGACTTTTTCGGGCCAATATCTTGGAGTCCATACCAATAACCGTTTAAGGTCATGAAATAATAATTGTTTCGGGTATTTTTTTGGTAGTTGTTTTGAGCCCGACTTTTTAATATAATTAGGTTGAGATTAGGATATCAATTGAATAATTCTAATTTTTTTACAAATTTAATGAAGTTTTGGGTACCGTTCTATTTAATCCGAATTGTATAAATTCTTAATTTGTTTAAATTTATTTGATTATACTATTATAAATATATAAATTTATCTTTTATTTTAAATTATATTTTACAGCATTATTATTATTTTTATTATAAGCGACTTAACTAGCGCTAACCTGACCCGACCAGTGAATGGTGTGGGAGCGGGTCCGCGTATTTGGATGAAATAATAAAAATCAAATCTGTATTTAAAAAGATTACAAAAGAATCCTGAGATTATAAAAAAAAATCAGATTCTGAAATATATATAACAAAAAAAAAATCACATGCCTCATGTTCCTCTTCCATTTAATCTTGAAGAACTTCATCTGCTAAACCGTTCCCCAAGATGTTTATTCGAGGTTTAGGTCGTGAAGAGATGATAAACGAGGTTGACTTATGTGTGCCGGGATCCCTGGCGGTGTCCAGTTGGAGAAGTGGTCGTTCTGCTGCGGCGATCCAATACAACGTTAGCGTGGTACAGCCACATAGCATCCGAGCAGGTGTCATGAGAGTGCTCGGTCTGGGTGTTGATGAAAAATGTGCCCATATCTTCCAGCGGATGCTCGAAGAATGTGTGATCCAAGGTATACGTAATAGCTCCATAGCTCCACGCATATCTATAAAAAAAAATTGTTTTTTGCCTCCATGCATCGTTTAATAGATAGATACATGTAAACATGTATGTGTATGTCTCTTCTCTGATCCGTCAAATTATTAAAAACACGTGCAAGATTGATTTTTTTGGCTAGAAAGGAAAAAAAAATACTCCTTTTTCTATACGGAATCAAGAAAAGAAAATATTGATTTAAACTTGTTTCCTTGCATATATATGTGACTTACTGTGGCTTTGCTGCTTCTTTTTGATTGGATTTATCAGTTGAACCATGCACTGCAGTCGCAAGTGTCGTGCAAAGGCTTATGCAGAAGAGGCACGACTTCGATATTGTCCTGATCAATGGCAACCACCCGAGCACTTTTGAAGCCAAGGTCCTCAGAGATGTTTGTACGAACATGGACATACCGGTCATAAGTAAGCCGATCTCTCTTCCACGCTTTTGAATTGATAACCCATTGTCGTAAAACCGATGGTGAATTTACTATGTGCTGTGTATTCTCAGTAATATCGGGAGAAGATATGGTGGGAATGCTCATTAGGGGCGGTGTTCACCGCGGGCTTGAACTCTACACCAAGGAAGTGCTGTGGGCCCTTTGGCAGGACGTGGTCCGGAATAGGATCTCCACATCGTGTGTGGATTTGGATCAAACACAGAATCTCGAGAACGGGGTCGAGCAGCAGCAGAAGCCTTTGGAACCTGATTTCTATAACAAAGCCTCCGCTGGGGGTGAAGTTAACCTGGAGAGCCAGAGCAACTCGAAGAGGAAGAGCACTTATCATCCGGATGGCATCTCGCCAGTCAAGAAGCAGCGTGTTGCTTGGACTCCGGAACTTCACAATTTGTTTCACCAGGCAATAGTAGCACTCGGCGGCCTCGACAGTACGAATCACTATTACCCATCGAAGACATCTTACAATAGTTTCTCCAGGTCATTGGGGTGTGTGTGTATATGTATTCGTGTTTTCTGAACAGATTTACTGTGACATTACAGAGGCCGTTCCGAATAAAATCAAGGAGGTCATGAATGTTCCGGGTCTTACCAGGGAACATATAGCCAGCCATCTTCAGGTAATGAAATTCCACGTCTCCAACTCGCTAAGATCTTTTCCCTTTTATCACATCATTCATCCTTGTAAACGGCACAGAAATATCGACTGAGCTTGAAGAAGCAAGTGGAAGGAAGCCATGGAACAGCTGTTGGGCATATCTCCCAACCGAGCCAGCCTGAGCCTGAAGTTATTAGCCAGGAGAGTCAATGGAAGACGAACACGGCGACATGGAACCAACAGCAGCAGATGATAGACCAAAATGAGTGGCAGCAGCCTCCTCCATCCTTTCCGGATATGAAAGTGAATGTCCAGATGCCTCCACCACTGCAATCAACAGAGCCAGCGGTAACTGGGAACACGGGGCAGCTGTTTCTTTCTGATGAAGCCTTTGCTGAAATGCCGTTCCCGGATGGGAACGGCCTGACCGATGCGAGGATAGAGGAATCACACAATCCTATTCCGCATATACCATCACAGTTGGAGCTCCCAGTTAGCTCCCAGCCAGAGTTTCGGACAGAAGAACCTGCATCTGCTGATGATTTTTGGGACTTCCAGGATTGCGAGTTACCGAACTTAGACGTGCAATTCCATGGATTCCAACTGAGGATATCGCTTCATATCAGCCTGATGAGAATACCGGCCCCAACACCGGAAGAGTTTCAAATGCGGAAGAGAGCGTTCCATTTGTCGACATTCCTGCGCAGCCGGAAACTCTCCCAAGCACTAATCTGCAGTCCATGCCTGATGATTACATCATGACGGAGGACCTCGACATGTTCTTTCCAGAAGACCAGGTTCGATATGAGTTGCTAATTTGCACTGACTTTTTTCTTTTCCGGCTTTTAGATATATAGTAGATAATTCTACATTCTGCAATCAAGGCAGTGATACAATAATTTGCTGCAGGGGCAAGGAGGAGGCACCGGGATTCATGATGATGACTGGCTGTCGCGCATGTCGCAGATGATCCAGGCCGAATAGTTCTTGCATAGTCTAGGTGGCCAACTGATACAATGGCCTCTGTTTTGAGTCTTGTCAATGCTTTGTTCTCTCCTACACTTACATTTTATATTCCATGCATGCATTCTGTTGAAACTGACTGTTTCAAAGAAGTACCTTTTTAGCTTCATTAAGTTTGTTGCTTTCAATGTCTGTGATATTATGATCTTCCAATCGCTCGGAGAGTCTAACTAAGACCACTGCTTTTATTAACCCAAATACGCAAAAACATAAAGAGTGTCGGTACTCGCTTGCTCCTTGTCCCTCGGCTCAATTTTGTCTTCAGGATTGCCAGATTCTCGTATTGCTAATTTGATCTTTTTGGTCTATCAAGCATGCTCTACATCTCATACAGACTTGATACCGGTAGTTAGGATGAAGAAAGAATAAGCATCCTCTTGCAAGGCATTCGCGTGCTCAACGGTACTCGCTGAGGTTGGGGTTCGAATAATTGCTCGGGCGTGGAACTATATGCATATTTGTTGACATGGCCAACCATTTGATATTTTTCAATGAAATTAAAAATAAAAAATTTTAAGAATATAAAAATACTTTATAAAATATGAGAAACTTTCAAAATTATGAAAAACCATAAAAAGATTTTTAAAATTGTAAAAAACTTAACAATGTAAAAATTATTGAAATATAGAAAATATCAAAATATTTTCAGATATAGAAAAATTTTAAAAAGTTAAAAAATTGTATTAACAAAAATTTAAATTTTTTTTTATAAAATTATGTAAAAGGCATAAAAAATTTAAACTCCTTTGTAAAATTTCTAAAATCTTATACTTAGTTGGTAAAAAAAAATGCTTCAAAACTATCTCAATGTGGTACATTTAATCAGTTTTGAATTAACACTATTAATTTCGGTGAACGTGACAGTTGACACAGATGCTACAATGTATATTTACTAATGTAGCGAGTTACTTAATATTTTTAAATGAAATAAATATAAAATTTAAAAATACATAAATATGAATATGAATGTATATATCATGAAATTTCATTATATATATTTGTTTCACAATATCATGTAAAACTAATGCTTGAAACTATTTGAATTATCCCCTCATAATCCCTTTATATAAACAACAATTACTACTCGAGATTGAAATTATAACAAAGTATTTATTTTGGAAGAATTTAATCTCATAGTGGGTTCACCCAATTCATATACTATTGAATTTTCGGGTACTCTTTGAACTTGTTTTTTTGTAGAAATAGTTATTTCTCATGGAATAAATGCTTCAAGGCATAAATATTTTAGCGAACCAAAAATGTTGTTAGAGTTTTGTTTCACATATTAGGAGGTATGTGTGCCCTAATACAAATGTGCATGTTACAACAGTGAGAAAAA
This sequence comes from Lagerstroemia speciosa, assembly GCA_037672795.1. Classification (NCBI taxonomy): domain Eukaryota; kingdom Viridiplantae; phylum Streptophyta; class Magnoliopsida; order Myrtales; family Lythraceae; genus Lagerstroemia; species Lagerstroemia speciosa. Next base: position 4,498,007 of record CM075296.1, read on the forward strand.
TAGAATCAAGTAATGTTACGATATTGAGAAAATTATTAGATATACAAATTTAAAAACACAAATGAAATCAAGAGTCACATAAGCTTATATAATATGCGTGTATAAAAATGTTATAAAGTTAGGATAACTGAGAAGATGTAATTGATATCGCCTTTGATATGAAATCGAAAGTCATTGGATTCATCTCGTACTTAGTATATTGTTGATGCTCCGCTAACGACACTAAACCATCATTTTTAACTTTAATTTGTATGACAAGACTATAATATGTCTGATTTGGTATTGTTCAAGCCGGTTTATTTTGGCAATTTGTTCTTATCTGATTCACATGGCAGTGAACAAGAAAATGAAACAGGATTATTCTTGTTGAGACTGTTATGTTTATTTTATTTTAAAATTAATTAAATTAATTTTAGTCTAATCAAAATAAGAGGAATTAACTATGTAAGTGACACTTTAACGACAATTTAAGAGCAAGTCACATAATAAACTTTACATATATAGTGAACAAATATTTGTGGCTCAAAAATCACTTTTAAACTTATATGACTAATGGATGATAAATATCAAACTATTCCTATTGCCAATATAATTCTCTATGATTTCTTAAAAATTATACAAGCACGTGTAGCAAATATTTTCAAAAATATAAAACTAGTATAAAACAGGAAATATTCAGATTTTTTTTGAAATATTAAATAATATACAAAAAACTATGGAAATATGTAAAAGAAAATGTCAAAACATTTATAGAATAAAATTTGAAAATTATAAAACAGGAAGTTAAAAAATTTTTAAAAATTATATACAATTTTGTAAATTATATAAATTGTGTAAAATTTTATAAAAATTGAAAAGCTATTACAAAATTTTTAAATTTTTTTTTAAAAAATACCAGGTATATATTCTCCGAGCCTCTCTCCTTCTCTGTACCTATTAAATTTTTTTATAGGTTTTATTGTTTATTTTGAGTGTTTTAAATTATTTTAATTTCTTATATGCTTGTAAAAGTTATAAAAATTTAAAGTGCACACTTATTTTTTTAGAAATTTATCTAAATTTTATATAATCTAAAAAAATTTCTACAATTTTTAGCATGTACTTGCTCCTCTCTCTACTTTTGAGCATGCACAATTTACTAATTATTTTTCTATTATTTTTAACCTTTTTGAACTTTAAATATTAGGATATCCGGACCCGCCCCATACCCTTCACAAGTCAGGGCATTATTATTTTATTCTGGATAGCATCATATTTGTTTTTTAAATCTTGAAATTTTATTTTGTAATATTTTTACCAGGGATCCAATCTAAAATATGATATAAATTAGTATATTTACAATCAAATAAATTCAAGTAATATAAATTTATACAATTTTGATAAAATAAAACCATTATTACACATTTTATAAAGAAAAAAGTATATATAAATTAAGTAAAATTAGTTTAAAATGTGTAATTATATAATATAATATTATATATGTGCAAGGCAGGGTGGGGCGCATCACATGGGTCCGGGTCAAATTACCATTCTTGCCTTCTACACTGTTATTTATGATCGACAATTGAAATATGGTACTATTTTTATATTTTTGAAATAATTGCTATATGTGCTTGTAGAATTTTTAAGAATTTGTCCTATTATTTAGGGGATTATATTAGCATACTAATAGTATGCTATTTCTCTTATATAAATCCTCAATAATTTTTACATTGTTAATTTTAGTACAAATTTAAAAAAAAATTATGACTTTTCAGAAAGTTGAATTTTTTTTTTTTATCATTTCTCATGTTTTATAAATATTTTTACATCTTTAATTTTTTTATGTTTTATTTTGTTGAAAAGTATCAAATAAACAAAAGGGTATACCCGGCATCCTTATCAAATACAGAAGATATTTTGGGCCGACTATGTCAACAAACATGCATAAGTATCATCCATGACGTTAGCTCGAATTTAACTGAATACACCATGAGAGAATAATTTTAAAATGTTTTGTACTTGTTAAGTACAAAAATGTTCTCTTTGTAGCATATATGAAGTTTTCTAAAACTTCTTTTTTTACAATCGATACAATTTTCTGAATACTCTTAAAAAATTAGAGATATGATTTCAGATTATTAGAAAATAAAATATTTAGAGATAAGATTATATCAATTAGATATGGTAGCTATCATCTTTGAGATATTTGAATATCTATTTGATATTATTTTTGTATTTTCAGTTATATATTTCCTAGATTATTCTCTTTTTTTTTTTGCCTACAAATAGGTTGTATCTCTATAAATTGCTCGGTTTGATAATTCTCGTGATTTGACTTATGGCTACCATGTCCTAGATTATGCCTCCATCTCTTATATTATTTTAAATTCCTTCACTTGTGATAGATCCGAGGTTGGAATCCTTAACTAAGGTAAACTTTTCTTTTCGGAGTGGGATTCCGGATGGAACATGAATAGATGGGGGGTTTGAGTTCGACTCTTAAAAAAAAGCTTTACTTGCTGTACTTTTTTTTTTCTTTTATCTTTGTCAGATCTCAATTGCCTATGCTTCTTTCTTCATCCTTAGCCCATTGTGTCAGGTTTCAATTGCTTATGGTTCTTCCTTCATCCTCACTACAGGTTATCGATTCTTTGAGATAGCTCCTGTCCAAAAGCGGCTTCTGTCTATATGAAGGTGTAGAGTATGCTAGATAGACCAAAGAGATCAAATTAGCAATACGAGAATCTACAAAACCGACAGTTGAGGGACATGGAACAGGTGAGTACCAACACTCTTTGTGTTTTTGCATATCGGATTTACCATAAGCATTGGTAGCAGTTTTGACTCTCCAAGCAATCAGAAGAACATAATATCACAGGCGTGGAAACCAACAAAGTTAATGAAGCCAAAGAGGCACTTCTTTGAAACAGTCAATTTCAACAAAATGAATCCATGGAATATAAAATTCAAGTACAGGAGAGAGCAAAACATTGATCCGAGCCATGCCCATCATCATGAAGCTCGGTGCCTCTTCCTGGCCCCGGCAACAAATCATTCTATCACTGCTTTGTTTGTAGAATTATCCACCATATCTCTAAAAGTTGGAAAAGAAAAAAATCAATGCAGATTTCAAACTCACATCTAACCTGGTCTTAATGTCGAGGTCGTGCATCATGAAGTAATAATCACCATGAATGGACTGCAGATTTGTGCTTGGGAGAGTTTCTGGTCCTGCAGGAATGTCAACAAATGGAGCGCTCCCTTGCACATTTGAAACTGTTCCCGTGTTGGGGCCGGTACTCTCATCAGGCTGATATGAAGTGTCCTCGAGTTGGAATCCATGGAATTGCACGCCTCAGTTCAGTAACTTCCAATCCTGGAAGTCCCAGAAATAATCAGCAGACACAGGTTCTTCTGTCCGGAACTTCGCTTAGGAGCTGACGAGGAGGTCTGATTGTGATGGTATATGCGGAATAGGATTGTGCGATTCCTCTATCCTCCCTTTGGTTGGGCCATTCCCGCCCGGGGACGACATTTCAGCAAAGGCATCATCAGAAAGAAACAGCTGCCCCATGTTCCCAGTTACCGCTGGCTCTGTTGATTGCAGTGGTGGAGGCAGCTGGACATTCACACTTGTATCCGGAAAGGATGGAGGAGGCTGCTGCCACTCATTTTGGTCTATCATCTGCAGCTGTTGGTTCCATGTCGCCGTGTTCGTCTTCCATTGACTATCCTGGCTAATAACTTCATGCTCAGGCTGGCTCGGTTGGGAAATATGCCCCACAGCTGCTCCATGTCCTCCTTCCACTTGCTTGTTCAGGCTCAGTCTTATTCGGAACAGCTTCTGCAATATCACAATAAATTTCTTGGTACGCGAATGCATAAGAAAAAATTGAGAATCAAATCTATTCATAACAAATATTTAGGATGAAAATGATAAAATAAGAAAAGGTTGATAATTAAATATGAACTTTATCCTTTTCTAAATCTCATCGTTTTTCGATGTCTTAGCTTCAAATTTCATCATACACACATATACCTTTTACAGTTATTTTTCATAAATATTACAAGATATTATTATGTTAATCCTAAAAATTTATCATTTCTCCTAAATCAATTCCATAGGTTTTAAAATAACTTTTTCAGTCCTAAATATTTTCTATCATACACGGAAAGTTTGTTCCATCATCTGCCTTTGATATACTGTTGATGTGTCATTAACGGCATTAAACATCCATTGTTCTGTTAACTTGTCTAACATGATTGTGATGTACAATGTAGAAGTAGTTTTGAAATATTTTGTACAACTTAGATACAAAATTTTCTTTTGTTCCTATTGGAAAATTTTTCAAAACTTTTGGTAAGGGTGAAAGTTGCATGAGTTGGGTTTTTTTTTTTTTTTTTTGTAAATAGCCGGGTTCCAACTTTTTTTTACCGATATTTGCAAGTCTAAGAAAAATCATACCAATAACCATTTAAGACCATGAAAAATCGATTGCTTCGCATGCCCTTTTGTGATAGTTGTTTTGAGCCCGACTTTTTAACATAATTAGATTAATATTAGGATTTCAATTGAATAATTCTAAATTGTGTAATTACGTGCGATGAGATCACCGGTGGTGTACAGTTCGAGAAGTGGTCGTTCTCCTGCAACGATCCAATACAACGTTAGCGTGGTGCAGTCAAATAGCATCCGACGAGAGGTCATGAGAATACTCGGTCCAGGTGTTGATGAAGAATGTGCCCGTGTCTTCCAAAGGATGCTCGAAGAATGTGCGATTCAAGGCATACATAATCTCTCCATGCATCGTTTGATAGATAGACACATGCATGTAAACATGTATGTGTATGTCTTTTCTCTGGTACGTCAAATTATTAAAAGCAGGTGCAAGATTGATGTTTTTGGCTAGAAAGGAAAGGAAAACAACTCCTTTTTGTACGAAATCAAGAAAAGAAGATATTGATTAAACTTGTTTCCTTGTATATGTATATGTGACTTCCTGTGGCTTTGCTGCTTCTTTTTGATTGGATTTATCAGTTGAACCATGCACTGGAGTCCCAAGTGTCGTGGAAAGGCTGATGCAGAAGAGGCACGACTTCGATATTGTCCTGATCAATCGCAACCACCCAAGCACTTCTGGAGCCAAGGTCCTCAGAGATGTTTCTATGAAAATGGACATACCGGTCATAAGTAAGCCGATCTCTCTTCCACGCTTTTGAATTGTTAACCCTTTGCCGATCGTTAATTTACTATGTGCTGTGTTTCTCAGTAATGTCGGGAGAAGATATGGTGGCATTGCTCATCAGGGGCAGGGTTCACCGAGTGCTTGAACTCTACATCAAGGAAGTGCTGTGAGGCCTGTTGTGGTCCGGAATAGGATCTCCACATCGTCCGCGGATTTGGATCAAACACAGAATCTCAAGAACTGGATCAAGCAGCAGCAGAAGCCTTTGGAAGCTGATTTCGATAACAAAGCCTCCACAGGGGACAGCAACTCGAAGAGGAAGAGCACTTACCATCCGGATGGCATCTCGCCAGCTAAGAAGCAGCGTGTTGCTTGGACTCGCAAACTTCACAATTTGTTTCTCCAGGCAATAGCGGCACTCGGCGGCCTCGACAGTATGAATCACTATTACCCATCGAAGACATTTTACAATAGTTTCTCCTCGTCATTGGTGTGTGTGTGTATGAAATTGAGTTTTCTGAACAGATTTACTGTGACATTGCAGAGGCTGTTCCGAATAAAATCAAGGAGGTTATGAATGTTACGGGTCTTACCAGGGAGCACATAGCGAGCCTCTTCAGGTAATTAAATTTCATGTCTCCAACTCACTAATATCTTTTCCCTTATATTACACCATTCATTCTTGTGAACCTTTATCCTTGTAAACGGCACAGAAATATCAACTGGGGTTGAAGAAGGGAAAGGGAGGAAAAGGTGGAACAGCTGTCGTGCACAAGTCCCAACCGAGCCAGCCTGAGCCTGAAGTTATTAGCCAGAAGAGTCAATGAAAGACGAACATGGCGACATTGAACCAACAGCAGCAGATGATAGATCAAAGTGAGTGGCAGCTGCAGCAATCTCTTCCATCCTTTACGGATCCAAATGCGAATGACCAGATGCCTCCACCACTGCAATCAACAGAGCCAGCGGTACTGGGAACACGGGGCAGCTGTTTCTTTCCGATAATGCCTTTTCTGAAATGCCGTTCCCAGGGGGGAATGGTCCGACTGAAGCGAGGATAGAGGAGTCGCATAATCCTATTCCGCATATATCATCACAGTCAAACCTCCCAGGTAGCTCCCAAGCAGAGTTCCAGACGGAAGAGCCTGCGTCTGCTCATGACTTTTGGAACTTCCAGGATTGGGAGTTACCAAACTCTGGCGTGCAATTCCATGGATTCCAAATCGAGGATGTCTTTCAATATCTGCCTGATGAGAATACCGGCCCCAACATGGGAACGATTTCAGACGCACAGGTGAGCGTTCCATTTGTCAACATTCCCGCATGGTCGGAAAATACTCTCCCAGGCACAAACCTGCAGTCCATGCCTGATGATTACTTCAAGATGCTGCAGCACCTCGACATGTTCTTTCCAGAAGACCAGGTTAAATATGAGTTGCTAATCTGCATTGGTTTTTTCTTTTTCGACATTCTACATTCCGAAAACAAAGCAGTGATAGAATGATTTGTCGCAGGGGCGAGGAGGAGGCACCGAGATTCATGATGATGGGCATGGCTCCGACTGACTCTTGCAGCTGACCCAGGCTGAATAGTTCTTGCTGTATTTTCTGAGAAAATTGTGCTTAGGCTAGGTAGGCAAATGATACAACGACCTCCGTTGTTTTGAGGCTAGTCAATGCTTTGTTCTCTCCTTCACTTTACATTATATATTCTATGGATGTATTCTGTTGAAATTGACTGTTTCAAAGTAGTGCCTTCTTAGATTCAGTAAGTTTGTTGTCTTCAATGTTAGTGATATTATGTTCTTCCACTTGTTTGAAGAATCAAAACGGTGAACACTGCTTATGGTAATCCGGATATGAAAAAACATGAAAAAGGGTCAGCACTCACTTGTTCGTGTCCCTCAACTGTCGGTTTCATCTGCGGGAATTGCCGGATTCTTGTATTGCTAATTCAATCTCTTTGGTCTACCTAGCATGCAATACATATCATATGCACAGGAGCTGCTTTCTGGATAGGAGCTGTCTCAAGGAATTGATGACGATAAGCAATTGAAACCTGACAGGCAAAATGGGTTGTTGGTTTTGAGTAAAAGAAGTGCAGCAGACAAAGAAAAAGATGAAGAAAGAAGTATAGGCAATTGAGATCTGACAGAGATAAAGAGAAAAAAGTGCTCTTGTCAAAAGACAAATTCAAAGCCTCCTACTTATTAAATGGTGCTCTACCCCTTTCTGGTATTAGGTTCTCAATCATTTCAGATGTAGGAAGGTTGATCTTTTCACACGGGACAACATCCAAATAGGAAGAAATGGGGAATATAATTAATCTCACTCCTCAGCCACAACCAACGTTAGTTTTCTCATTTAACTGCCATCCGGAATTCCATTTCAAAGAGTTTACCTTTATTAAGGATTTCTCCCGAATCATGCTACCCAATCGCATTCAAGGATTTGCAATCAGAATGTAATCCGTAATAATACGAAAATGACAATAATCTCAATGGCTACACAAAGAAAATATTATAAATAAAATGGTTTTCTTGTTTTCTTTCTATAGGCACAAATTGTGCAAGAAAGACTTACCGGGAAATGGAGTAGAAGAAGATAATTCGACTAAATTTCTGAAATATAAATAATCGGATAACACAAAATCGAAATAACAAACTTATAAATGAAAATCTTTTACTGATTGTGTCGAGGCTTGTGGCGGTCACAGTGTCCTTAAGACTGATTCGTCCCCTCTGGTCATGCTGAGGTAGCGTGGACTTCAGTCTCCCAGGATACAACGACTCTGAGCTCGAGGTTGCACGAGATCCGCAGCTAGAGGCAAACCGGAACTCGAAGCTGGAAACCACCGAAAACTATGCAGATGCAGAGAGGGAGAAGAGAGAGAGCTCTAGAGCTTGTGGTGTGTTGAACCTATGGAGGGGGCCTCTATTTATAGGCTGGTGGAGGGCTGGTGGCTTAAATGGCATAGAACCGGACAATTGAATGCCCGAACCGGCCGTAAATGCATGGAACCGGAAATTAAAAGGGCTAAACCGGACGTTAAGAGCCCTTAATTGCACCGAACCGGGCATTAATCCAATTGAACCGGTCATTCAGTGCCCCTATTAAGGTCGGCCCCTTAATGCCGTCCCTTAATACGACCTTTAAGACCCTAAACCGCCCGGAATCTGAAGAGTCGAGAATCCGAGGCTTGAAGGAAAAAAAATTTCCAGAAATGGCAAAACTAGGCCGGCACCTCCAGCCATAGGCGAGAGCCGCGAGAAAGCCATTTATTATAGCTGAAGTAGTTATTTATCATAAGACTATTCTTAGCTTATAAACCCTTTGAAATTCTCATCCCTAATCGATGTGGGATTGAGTTTCTGCATTTCCCATTATGGGCTCTTTGGGCCCTATGGGCCCTTATAGGCCTGGGCCTCTTTATGGATTTTTATAAATCCAACCCATAACAATAAGTCCATGGACTTAAACCCATTTCAATTCCTTCAATTTCGCATTCAATTGGATTTAGGCCCAAATGTAATTTTCAATCCATGAGAACAATTTCTCATTCAATTCAATGCCATTTTTCCAACATAGAATTCAACGGATTCCAAACTCAAATGCATCACAAGTGAAGGATTTTAAAATAATACAAGGGATGGAGGACGGTAATAATATTGATAAAAAGATAAACGTGGTATCCATAAGGCAAACGACGAGATGTATCGTACTTAACAATTCATCTAATTACATAAAAAAGCAGCCTCTTTAAGGTAAAGAAAAGTGAATAATCTAGAAAATATATAAACGAAAATACCAAAATAATATCAAATAGATATTCAAAGATCTGAAAGATGATAGATAATATATCTGATTGATATAATCTTACCACTAACTATTCTATTTTCTAATAATCTAAAATAATATCTCTAATACATGATGAAATATAAACTAGTAATATAAGAGATGGATAATAGAGATATCAGGGAAGAAAAATGTGGTGGCGATAACAATTCAATACTACTTGACTATCGGCTTGTAACACGTTATGTACCATATGTGATATGTCTATTTTACATATAACTTTTAATACGGAAATAAGATAACCTTGATAAAAAAAAAGGTTAACTAGCAATATCGGCCCTAAATTTGAATATTAAGGACGATCTTGTCGACAATCTAACATTGGGGATAAAATTGATGACAATATATAACTTTAGGGATAAAATTGATGACAATATATAACTTTAGGGACAAAATTGATAGTTAACAAAAGTATACCTCCATCCAATATTGAGGTAGTCTGCTATGCTATTCTCTTATGAAGCAATAAAACATTCGTCGTACAACATATTTATAAAAATAGTTCAATTTTTAGAGCAAATTAGATTTATCAAAAATCCTCTGCCCAAAAATCAGTGCTTCCTTTTTTTTTTCCTCTCTTGAACAACTTGACCAGCCAATGTCGTTTCCCAATATGTTTATTCAGTAGAAAATGGAGAAAGAGGAAAATGGAGCATAGTTCTTGAACCTTTTAACAAAAATGATTCGTGGCAGATGAGGGAAATTGAGCATATTTCGTGAATTTTTAGGTAAAAAGAGATGACGTCACATCATACACCACTTACACCATCAATAAAATTAATGTTACATGAACAATTAAGAGTCAAAATTAATGTCGTGGTATATTAGAAAAAGTGGAGCATAATTTGTGATTTTTTGGACAAAGACATTCGTGGTTTTAACAGTAAGTTGACGGTTGAACCAATGTGTTAGCAAAAATATGGATGTTTGAGCCTAATTGTTAGTGAAAAAAATTTGGGACTGAAATATTGATCGAGTACAACTCTTAAGACCAAATTAACGGTTTAAATTTTAAAATTGTATTAAGGAAAATTTAAAAATATTTTAGCAAGTTTTGAAAAATTATAAATAAATTTATAAATTTATATAAATGCATAAAATTTTAAAAATTTTAAACATCCTTGTAAAATTCCTAAAATTTTATGTATAATTGGTCAAAAAATGTTTCAAGACTATTCACACGTGGTACGTATGATCGTTTTTGACTTAACACTAATAATTTTCGCAAATGTGATAGTTGACGTGGATGCCACGCATGTATATTTACTAATGTGTCGAGTTATTTAATATTTTTTTATGAAATAAATATTAAAAATATGAAAAAAAAAATCCAAAAAAGGTTTCAAATTTTTGAAAAAAAGAAAATAATTTAAACCATATAAAAAGTGTAAAATATTTCTAAAACTATATAAAAATATAAAAAGAAAATACTACAAAAACATCAAAATTGCAAAAAGGTTAAAAATGATAGAAAAATAATTAGTAAATTGCGCAAGCTCGAAAGCAGAGAGAGGAGCAAGCGCTTGCTAAAAATTGTAGATATTATTTAAGATTTTTTTAATAATGAGGAGTTTGTTCTCCCTAGAACACCCTACGAACGCATGGACTTATGTCAGTTCATATGCAAAACACATATTTATATGACGTCACTGAGAGTTACGTGCTTAAGGGGATTTAAACCTCTAACATCATGAATTTACACACGAGTCGTATGCACGTGTTGTCTACTTAAGCTAATCTTTTGGTTGAAATTTTTTAAGGTTATATCAAATTTAGAAAATTTTCTAAAAAATGAATGGCTATTTAAGTTTTTATAACTTTTACAAGCATATAATAAATTAAAATAGTTTAAAACAGTTAAAATAAGCAATAAAACCTAGGAAAAAACACTTAAAAGGTGCAGAAGAGGAGAGATGACTAGGAGAGCATAGATGTGAGGACCTGGGATGCTGCTCCTTTAGAATTTTTAAAATAATTAAAAAAAGTGTCCTTTTATCAAGAAAAGATTGAAATTCAAATATGTTCAAAAAATATTAAGGATGAAAATAATAAAATAAACAAAGATTAATGACCGAATGTGAAATTTATCCTTTTATAAATCTCATCATTTGTTGAGATCTCAGCATTAAATTTCGTCATGCGCACTCACACACTCACTCATGTTGATCCTAGAAAATTTATTATTTCTCCAAAATCAGACCCATAAGTTTTAAAGTGATTTTTCAATCGAAAATATTTTCTTTCACACATAGTAAGTTCGTTCCAGCACTTGTCCTTGGTATGCTACTAATGTGTAATTAACGGTGTTAAACCGTTCCTTTTTCTATTAATTTATCTAAGATGATTGTAATGTACTATGTAGGAGTATTTTTGAAACATTTTGTACAAGTTAAATAAAAAATTTTCTTTTGTTTGTATTGGAAACTTTTCCAAAACTTTTGGTACGGGTGGAAGTTGTCCGGTGAGTAGGTTTTTTTGTAAATATTCGGGTTCAAACTATTTCAAACCGATATTTGCAAGTCTAAAAAAATCATACTAATAACTATTTAAGGTCATGAAAAACCAATCGCTTTGGGGCTCTTTTTTTGGTTGTTATTTTGAGCTCTGAATTTTTAATATATATTAGATTGATATTAGGATTTAAATTGAATAATTCTAAGTTTTTACAAGTTTAATGAAGTTTCAGGTACCATTCTATTTAATAGAAATTGTATAAATTCTTAATTTGTTTAAATTTATTAGATTATACTATTATAAATATATAAATTTGTCTTTTAGTTTAAATTATATTTTACATCATCATCATTATTATTATAAGCGACCCGACCCGACCCGACCCGACCCGACTAGGGAATGGTGTGGAGGAGGGTCTGCGTATTTGGATAAAATAATAAAAATCAAATCCGTATTTAAAAAGATTACAAAAAGAATATTGAGATTATCAAAACAAATCAGATTCTGCAACATATATATATATATAAAACAAATGACATGCCTCATGCTCCTCTTTCATTTAATCTTGAAGAACTTCATCTGCTAAATCGTTCCCGGAGATGTTTATTCGAGGCTTAGGTCGCAAAGAGATGATCAACGAGGTTAACTTATGTGCGCCGGGATCCCTGGCGGTGTCCAGTTCGAGAACTGGTCGTGCTCCTGCGGCGACCCAATACAACGTTAGCGTGGTGCAGCCGCATAGCATCCGAGCAGGTGTCATGAGAGTGCTCGGTCTGGGTGTTGATGAAAAATGTGCCCATATCTTCCAACGGATGCTCGAAGAATGTGTGATCCAAGGTATCCGTATAGCTCCACCCATATCTATTATCTATAAAAAAAAAGTGGTTTTTTTCCTCCATGCATCGTTTGATAGATAGATACATGTAAACATGTATGTGTATGTCGCTTCTCTGATTCGTCAAATTATTAAAAACACGTGCAAGATTGATGTTTTTGGCTAGAAAAGGAAAAAAAAAACTCCTTTTTCGATACGGAATCAAGAAAAGAAAATATTGTTTTAAAGTTGTTTCCTTGAATATATATGTGACTTACTCTGGCTGCGCTGCTTCTTTTTTATTGGATTTATCAGTTGAACCATGCACTGGAGTCCCAAGTGTCGTCGAAAGGCTTATGCAGAAGAGGCACGACTTCGATATTGTCCTGATCAATGGCAACCACCCGAGCACTTCTGGAGCGACGGTCCTCAGAGATGTTTCTACGAAAATGGACATACCGGTCATAAGTAAGCCGATCTCTCTTCCACGCTTTTGAATTGATAACCCTTTGTCGATGGTGAATTTACTATGTGCTGTGTATTCTCAGTAATGTCGGGAGAAGATGCGGTGGCAATGCTCATCAGGGGCAGGGTTCACCGAGTGCTTGAACTCTACATCAAGGAAGTGCTGTGGGGCCTATGGCAGGACGTGGTCCGGAATAGGATCTCCACATCGTCCGCGGATTTGGATCAGACACAGAATCTTAAGAACGGGATCCAGCAGCAGCAGAAGCCTTTGGAAGCTGATTTCTATAACAACGCCTCCGCTGGGGTTGAAGTGAACCTGGAGAGCCAGGGCAACTCCAAGAGGAAGAGCACTTATCATCCGGATGGCATCTCGCCAGTTAAGAAGCAGCGTCTTGCTTGGACTCCCGAACTTCACAATTTGTTTCTCCAGGCAACAGTAGCACTCGGCGGCCTCGACAGTACGAATCATTATTACCCATGGAAGACATCTTACAATAGTTTCTCCAGGTCATTGGTGTGTGTGTATACATGTATTGGTGTTTTTTGAACAAATTTACTGTAACATTGCAGAGGCTGCCGCAAATAAAATCAAGGAGGTCATGAACGTTCCGGGTCTTACCAGGGAACATATAGCCAGCCATCTTCAGGTAATTAAATTCCATGTCTCCAACTCGCTAAGATCTTTTCCCTTCTTTCACATCATTCAATCTTGTGAACCTTTATCCTTGTAAACGGCACAGAAATGTCGACTGAGCTTGAAGAAGCAAGTGGAAGGAAGACATGGAACAGCTGTCGGGCATATCTCCCAACCGAGCCAGCCTGAGCCTGAAGTTATTAGCCAGGAGAGTCAATGGAAGATGAACACGGCGACATGGAACCAACAGCAGCAGATGACAGACCAAAATGAGTGGCAGCAGCCTCCTCCATCCTTTCCGGATACAAATGTGAATGTCCAGATGCCTCCACCACTGCAGTCAACAGAGCCAGCGGTAACTGGGAACATGGGGCAGCTGTTTCTTTCTGATGAAGCCTTTGCTGAAATGCCGTTCCCGGGCGGGAATGGCCTGGCCGATGCGAGGATAGAGGAATCACACAATCCTATTCCGCATAGACCATCACAGTCGGACCTCCCAGTTGGCTCCCAGCCGGAGCTCCGGACAGAAGAAGCTGCATCTGCCGATGATTTCTGGGACTTCCAGGATTGGGAGTTACCGAACTTAGGCGTGCAATTCCATGGATTCCAACTCGAGGATACCGCTTCATATCAGCCTGATGAGAATACCTGCCCCAACACCGGAAGAGTTTCAAATGCGGAAGAGAGCATTCCATTTGTTGACATACCTGCACAGCCGGAAACTCTCCCAAGCACTAATCTGCAGTCCATGCCCGATGATTACTTCATGATGCAGGACCTCGACATGTTCTTTCCAGAAGACCAGGTTAGATATGAGTTGCTAATCTGCACTGATTTTTTCTTTTCCGACTTTTAGATGTATAGTAGATAATTCTACATTCTACAATCAAGGCAGTGATACAATGATTTGCTGCAGGGGCAAGGAGGAGGCACCGGGATTCATGATGATGACTGGCTGTCGCACATGTCGCAGATGATCCAGGCCGAATAGTTCTTGCTTTATTTTCTGAGAAAATTATGCTTAGTCTTGGTAGCCAACTGATACAATGGCCTCTGTTTTGAGTCTTGTCAATGCTTTGTTCTCTCCTACACTTACATTTTATATTCCATTGATGCATTCTGTTGAAACTGACTGTTTCAAAGAAGTGCCTTTTTAGCTTCATTAAGTTTGTTGTTTTCAATGTCTCTGATATTATGATCTTCCAATCGCTAGGGGAGTCTAACTAAGACCACTGCTTATAGTAACCCAAATATGCAAAAACATAAATCCCTCGACGGTCGGTTTCATCTGTGGGATCGCTAGATTCTCGTATTGCTTATTCAATCTCTTCTTTGATCTGTGTAACAGCACTACATCTCATACTGAGATGAAGAAAAAAAGTGCAGCAAATAAAAAACATATAAAGTGCTCTTGTTGAGAGCCGACAAGAGCACTTTGAAACTAACTGATCTTCTATGTATGCATTCTGTTGAAACCGACTGATACAATGCCCCTGTTTTAAGGAAAAGTTAAAATATTTTAGCACGTTTTGAAAAATTATAAATAAATTTATAAAATTATATAAAATGCATAAAAATTCTAAAAATTTTAACCTTCATTGCAAAATTCCTAAAAATTTGATGTTTAATTAGTAAAAAATGTTTCAAGACGGGGTTCGAGCCCCTGTGAATGCAGCAGACCTTATTGGGAGGGGTCCCCGAGAAACCGCCCGACAGTATCCCGAATCCGGATTAGTCGGCTAGCCTTCGGGTACCGGACACCGGGTGGGTAACCAAAAAAAAAAGTTTCAAGACTATTCACATGTGGTATGCAGAACAAGAGATATGACTAGGAGAGATAGATGTGGGGACCTAGGATGCCGCTCCATTAGAATTTTTAAAATAACAAAAAGACAAAAAAAAGTGTCCTTTTATCAGGAAAAGATTGAAGATCTAATATATTCACAACAAATATTTAGGACGAAAATAACAAAATAAGAAAAGATTAATGATGATTGCAACATTTTACATAAGTTAGAAAGAAAATTTTCTTTTGTTCATATTGGAAATTTTTCTAAAACTTTTGCTATGGGTGAAAGTTGTGTGAGTTGGATAGATATTTTTGCAAATAGTCCGGCAACCGACTTTTTCGGGCCAATATTTTTTAGTCTAAAAATATCATACTAATAACCGTTTAAGGTCAAGAGATACTGATCGTTTCGAGTATTGTTTTTCTGCATTTGTTTTGAGCCCGACTTTTTAATATAAGTAGGTTGAAATTAGGATATCAATTGAATAATTCTAATTTTTTACAAGTTTAATGATGTTTCGGGTACTGTACTATTTAATCGAAATTGTATAAATTCTTAATTTGTTTAAATTTGAGTAAATTACCAATTTCATCCTAGAGAGATGGATTTTACCTCACTTGGGTCCCTTAGAGATTTTTTGCCTTAGTTAACTCTCTCAGAGATGCATTTTACATCAGTTGAGTCCTTAAATGAGTTTTTTTGCCTCAATTATACCATTTAGTGTATCAATTGAGTCCCTTATGACTTCAATTGGATCCCTTATGACTTCAAATGGGTTCCTGATGACTTCAAATGGGTTCCTCATGGCTTCAATTGGGTCTCTCGTGACTTTAATTAAGGCCCTCATGGCTTCAATTAGGTCTTATGGTTTCAACTAGGTCCATCATGACTTCAATTAGGTCATCTGTTAAACTGAACACTAACGGTGTGATTCTAATATCATTTAGGTCCCTCTCTCTATTTCTTTTTCTTTAATTTAATCCTCTCATGAATGGATTATTATATTATCAATTAGGCCCTCATCTTAATTTATTTTTTATCAATTAGGTCCCTCATAAATTTTTTATTTTTTAAGAAAATTTTTTTCAATAACGTGACGTATCTGAATAATATTTTTTTAAAAAAATTTTAAAATAAAAATCTTAAAATTTTTAAATTAGAAAAAATTTCAAAAAATTTAGAAAATTTCACCAAAAAGATTATAAAATATAGGAAAACTAAAAGAATAAAAATATTCAAAATATATAAAAGAATGAAGAGCTTGAAAAAATTTTAACATTTCTGAAAGATATAAAAATTTGAAAAGTTTTTATATCTTATAAAAATAAAGAAATATAAAAGAATAAGGAAAATTTAAAAATAATGTAGAAAAGTATAAAAAAAATTCAATATTTTAAATAAAAATTATAAATTACATGTTCAAAATATATAAAAATTTTCTTTTTTAAAATTAAGAAAACTTACAAATAAATAAAATTTTTTATTAAATTATGAAGGGTATAAAAGCTGAAAAAACCAAAAAAATTTCATAAAAGAAAAAGAATTAAAAATTTTTCAAAATCATGAAAATTTTAAAATTATTCATAAAATTAGAAATTTATTTGAAATTTCTAAAAATTTAAAAAATAGAAAAGATTCTAAAAATTGTACGCGATATATATTGCAAATGGGATGGACCAATATTTTGCTATTATAAGTGATATAAAAAGATAATTACAGGAAAGATAAAAAAATTTTAAATTTTTCTGAAAATTTTCGTAATGCAGAGGTGATGGACAAGTATTTTATATTTTATCTTTTAAATTTTTTTTATCATTTTTAAAAAATTATTTGGATTTTTAACCTTTTTAAAAAATATTTTAATATTATTTAAAAAAAATTTAGAATTTTTCCTTAAGGTATTTAAAAATTTTTAGAAAATTATCTAAAAAATTTTAGAATTTTAGAAGTTTTTTACAATTATTTAAAAAAAATTTATAATTTTTTAAATTATTCTAAATTTTCAAGAATTTTTAAAAATTATTTAAAAATTTTAAAAATTGTCTAAGGACCCAAATGATGCAAAACTCATCTCCAAGGGACGAAATTGCAAGTATTTCTACTAAAATAGGCAGAAAAGTTAATGGAGAATCTCTCAGGGACCTAATTGATACGATAAGGGACAAAATTAATACTACAAGAGACAAAATTGACAACATGAGGGATGAAATTAATACCATGAGGGACCAAATTGATACTATAGGGATCAAATTGATACTACAAGGGACCAAATTGATACCATGAGAGACGTAAATGATGTAAAATGCATCTCTGAGGGAGTTAACTGAGGTAAAAAATCTCTAAGGGACGCAAGTGACGCAAAATCCATTTCTCGAGGAGAAATTGTTAATTTACTCTTTAAATTTATATGTTTATACTATTATAAATATATAAATTTATCATTTTTTTAATTATATTTTACATTATTTTTATTATACCCGACCCGACCCGACCCGACCCGACCGGTGAATGGTGTGGCAGCGGGCCCTTGTATTTGGATAAAATAATAAAAATAAAATCCGTGTTTCAAAAGATTACAAAAAAAATCATGAGATTATAAAAAAAAATCAGATCTTGAAATATGAAAAAAAAATTAACAAATCACATGCTTCATGCTTCTCTTTCATTTAACCTTGAAGAACTTCATCTGCTAAATCATTTCCCGAGATGTTTATTCGAGATTTAGCTCACAAAGAGATGATGAACGAGGTTGAGTTATGTGCGTCGGAATCTCTGGTGGTGCCCAGTTCGAGAAGTGGTCGTGCTCCTTCGACGATCCAATACAATGTTAGCGGGGTGCAGCCACATAGCATCCGAGCAGGTGTCATGAGAGTGCTCGGTCTGGGTGTTGATGAAAAATGTGTCCATATCTTCCAAAGGATGCTCGAAGAATGTGTGATCCAAGGTATACGTATAGCTCCACGCATATCTAAAAAAAAAAACTGTTTTTTTCCTTCATGCATCGTTTAATAGATAGATACATATAAACATGTATGTGTATGTCTTTTCTCCGATTCATCAAATCATTAAAAACGTGCAAGATTGATGTTTTTGGCTAGAAAGGAAAAAAAGTACTCGTTTTTCTATACGGAATCAAGAAAAAAAAAGTACTAATTTAAACTTGTTTCCTTATATATATATATATATATGTGACTTACTCTGGCTGTGCTGCTTCTTTTTTATTGGATTTATCAGTTGAACCATGCACTGGAGTCCCAAGTGTCGTGCAAAGGCTTATGCAGAAGAGGCACGACTTCGATATTGTCGTGATCAATGGCAACCACCCCAGCACTCTTGAAGCCAAGGTCCTCAGAGATGTTTGTACGAACATGGACATACCGGTCATAAGTAAGCCGATCTCTCTTCCACGCTTTTGAATTGATAACCCATTGTCGTAAAACCGATGGTGAATTTATTATGTGCTGTGCATTCTCAGTAATGTCAGGAGAAGATATGGTGGGAATGCTCATCAGGGGCAGTGTTCACCGCGGGCTTGAACCCTACATCAAGGAAGTGCTGTGGGCCCTTTGGCAGGACGTGGTCCGGAATAGGATCTCCACATCGTGTGTGGATTTGGATCAAACACAGAATCTCGAGAACGGGGTCGAGCAGCAGCAGGAGCCTTTGGAACCTGATTTCTATAACAAAGCCTCCGCTGGGGGTGAAGTTAACCTGGAGAGCCAGAGCAACTCGAAGAGGAAGAGCACTTATCATCCGGATGGCATCTCGCCAGTCAAGAAGCAGCGTGTTGCTTGGACTCCCGAACTTCACAATTTGTTTCTCCAGGCAACAGTAGCACTCGGTGGCCTCGACAGTACGAATCACTATTACCCATCGAAGACATCTTACAATAGTTTCTCCAGGTCATTGGTGTGTGTGTGTATGTGTATTCGTGTTTTCTGAACAGATTTAATGTGACATTACAGGGGCTGTTCCGAATAAAATCAAGGAGGTCATGAATGTTCCGGGTCTTACCAGGGAACATATAGCCAGCCATCTTCAGGTAATGAAATTCCATGTCTCCAACTCGCTAAGATCTTTTCCCTTTTATCACATCATTCATCCTTGTAAACGGCACAGAAATATCGACTGAGCTTGAAGAAGCAAGTGGAAGGAAGCCATGGAACAGCTGTCGGGCATATCTCCCAACCGAGCCAGCCTGAGCCTGAAGTTATTAGCCAGGAGAGTCAATGGAAGACGAACATGGTGACATGGAACCAACAGCAGCAGATGATAGACCAAAATGAGTGGCAGCAGCCTCCTCCATCCTTTCCGGATATGAAAGTGAATGTCCAGATGCCTCCACCACTGCAATCAACAGAGCCCGCGGTAACTGGGAACACGGGGCAGCTGTTTCTTTCTGATGAAGCCTTTGCTGAAATGCCGTTCCCGGGTGGGAATGGCTTGACCGATGCGAGAATAGAGGAATCACACAATCCTATTCCGCATATACCATCACAGTTGGACCTCCCAGTTAGCTCCCAGCCAGAGTTCCGGACAGAAGAACCTGCATCTGCTGATGATTTTTGGGACTTCCAGGATTGCGAGTTACCGAACTTAGGTGTGCAATTCCATGGATTCCAACTTGAGGATATTGCTTCATATCAGCCTGATGAGAATACCGGCCCCAACACCGGAAGAGTTTCAAATGCGGAGGAGAGCGTTCCATTTGTCGACATTCCTGCACAGCCGGAAACTCTCCCAAGCACTAATCTGCAGTCCATGCCTGATGATTACATCATGATGCAGGACCTCGACATGTTCTTTCCAGAAGACCAGGTTCGATATGAGTTGCTAATTTGCGCTGACTTTTTTCTTTTCCGGCTTTTAGATATATAGTAGATAATTCTACATTCTGCAATCAAGGCAGTGATACAATAATTTGCTGCAGGGGCAAGGAGGAGGCACCGGGATTCATGATGATGACTGGCTGTCGCGCATGTCGCAGATGATCCAGGCCGAATAGTTCTTGCATAGTCTAGGTAGCCAGCTGATACAATGGCCTCTGTTTTGAGTCTTGTCAATGCTTTGTTCTCTCCTACGCTTACATTTTATATTCCATGCATGCATTTGTTGAAACTGACTGTTTCAAAGAAGTACCTTTTTAGCTTCATTAAGTTTGCTGTTTTCAATGTCTGTGATATTATGATCTTCCAATCGCTCGGAGAGTCCAACTAAGACCACTGCTTTTATTAACCCAAATACGCAAAAACATAAAGAGTGTCGGTACTTGCTCGCTCCGTGTCCCTCGGCTCAGTGTTGTCTTCAGGATTGCCAGATTCTCGTATTGCTAATTTGATCTTTTTGGTCTATCAAGCATGCTCTACATCTCATACAGACTCGATACCGGTAGTGAGGATGAAGAAAGAACTATAAGCATCCTCTTGCAAGGCATTGGCCTGCCCAACGGTGCTCGCTGAGGTTGGGGTTCGAATAACTGTTCGGACGCAAATCCTCTCGAGGCCCTCTACACACACTAAAGCGTGGACTTCCCTAAACTCTTGGATTTGCGGGGTATTTATGGGTCCTGAGAAGACTAGTCGAGACCCCTACCTAGATACCTCTTGTCATAAAAAGAAAAAAAAGAAGAAAAGAAAGAACCATAAGTAATTGAAACATGACAAAATGGCTATTGATGGATAAGAAATATGAAGTGCTTTTGTTGAGAGTCAAACTCAAGATCTTACTATAACCATTTCTCGTACTAGTTTCTCAATCATTATAGATGCAGGATGGTTTTGGACAACATCGAAATAAGAAGAGATGAGCAATATAATTAATCTCACAACTTTAACAGCTATATGAAATTTCATTCCGAAGAGTTTACGAATTCCAAGATTTGAAGTTAGAGAGCATGTACGACCCTAGAATTCAATGCATTCCAAACTCGGAATATCATTCCTTAACATTCTTCATCACAGAACAATTTCAGATACCCAATGAAGAATTTTAAAATAAAGAGAAGGAGGACGGTGGTGTTATTAAGAAAAGATAAATATGGTCGCCATATGCCAAACTACGATATTTATCAAATTGGGCAATTCTTCTGATTACAAGGAGAAGCATCCTATTTTTAGGCAAACAGAAATGAAAAATCTAGGAAAATATAATCAAAAATACCAAAACAGTATCAAATAGATATTTAAAAATCTTAAAGATGATAGCTAATTGATATGATCTTATTTCTAAATATTTTATTTCCTAATAATTTAAAGTAATATCTCTAACACATGAAGAAACTTAAATTAGTAATATAAGAGAAGGATGATAGAGATATCGATAGAAGAAAAACATGATGGCGATAACTATTTAGTGCTACTGGATTACTAGTATGTAAAACATTGTGTATCATACATGATATATCTATTTTACATATAATTTTTAATACAGATATAAGGTAACCTTGATTAAAAAAAGAGTTAACTATCATTTTCGCCCCTGAAATTGCACATCAATGACGATTTTGTTGACAATTTAACATTAAGGATGAAATTGATATCTATTTATAACTTTAGGGACAAAATTGATAGTTAAAAAAGTATACTTCCATGCAATATTGAGATGGTCTGTTACTATTCTCTTATGTAGTAATAAAACCTTCACAGTATAATATATTTATACAAATAGTTCAATTTTTAGAGCAAATTAGATTTACGAAAAATCATCTGCCTAAAAATTCCGTACTTTTTTTCTCTTATACAACTTGACTCGCCAATGTCGTTTTCCAGTATATTTGTTCCAGAGAAAATGGAGATGAGGAAAATGGATCATAATTTGTCAACCTTTCAATAAATTTTCATGGTAGATAAGGGAAAGTGACATAGTTCATAAAATTTTAGGCAAAAAGAGATGTCATGTATGACGTCATATCGTACACCATTTGTACCATCAATAAAATTAATGTTTCACATCAACGTTCAAATGTCAAAATTAATGTTGTGGTATATTAGAAAAAGTGGAGCATAATTTATGATTTTTGGGTATAATATTTGTTAGTAAAATAGGGAATTTAATATTAGTTGATAATATTTTAGACAAATATCCCATTTTCTTTCCCTCTACGCCATTCTCCTTCCACCAGTATATTAATCTTTCAGATTTTCGATCCTAATTTTTTGTAAGAGTATTGGAAACACTCTGTCAATGTAAAAAAAAAAAGTTTTGGAAAAGCTCCTATCTAGTACAAAGAGAACATTTTGTACTTGACAACTATAAAAAATTTCAGGGCTATTTTCACATGGTATATTCTATCAACTTAAGTTAACCTCATTAGTTTTTACTGACATGGACAATACACATGCATATTTGTTGACATGGCCAGCCTTTTGATATTTTTCAATGAATAAAATATAAACAATTTTAAGATATAAAAATACTTATAAAATATGAAAAACTTTCAAATTTATGGAAAATCATAAAAAGATTTTTACAATTGTTAAAAAAATTAACAATGTAAAAATTATTGAAATATAGAAAATATCAAAATATTTTCAGATATAGAAAAATTTTTAAAAAGTTGAAAGATTGTATTAACAAAAATTTAAAATTTTTATATAAATTATATAAAAGGCATAAAAAATTTAAACTCCATTTTAAAATTTCTAAAATCTTATACTTAGTTGGTAAAAAAAATGTTTCAAAACTATCTCAATGTGGTACGTTTAATCAGTTTTGAATTAACGTAGATGGCACAATGTATATTTACTAATGCAGCAAGTTATTTAATATTTTTAAATGAAATAAATATAAAATTTAAAAATATATCAATATGAAAAAAATATATATATATATATATCATGAAATTACATTATATATATTTGTTTGACAATATCATGTAAAACTAATGCTGGAAACTATTTGAATTATCCCCTCATAATCCCTTTATACAAACAACACTTTACCACTTGAGATTGAAATGGTAACAAGTATTTATTTTGGAAGAATTTAATCCCATTGTAGGATATAGCAGGTGGTATATACTAAAATTAATTTGAAGCAATTGCCCAAATCCTCATATTAAACTCTTTCTTATGTTTGATTGGGTGAAACATGAAAGCGATTGGGAATTGACATGGCAACATCTGTTTGGCCCGAATCGTAATATTAAACCGTTTAAGTTAATAATTTTTTACGGTTTAAAATACAATTTTGGTTCAAAATATCTAAACAACATAAAAAGAAAAACTAATCATTCCATTTCAAAATCTCTAATTTTTACTCTATCTACACCCTTTTCGTTCGGATTCCGTATCCTCATTTTTCAGCTGGTCCTATTTTTTTAAAAATATATTGAACTTATTTTTCCCCGACAATTAATTCATAGCACATGCAATTCGTGACCTACGTATCGTAATTAAAAAAAAATTACATTTCATTTTCCAGTCTGCCCGGTTGAGCTCTTAGCAGTAAATTTCAACCGACAAATTAATGTATGTCTTGTAGAGTTTTTTGGTAAATAATAACATGGATTATTAAAATTAGCCTTGCACGGTGGAATTTCTTTTAAATACTGAAAGAGTCGAAGTGTGGAATAATATTAATAATAATAATAAGAAGTGAAAGTCGATTTTTTGAGATTAACACTTGTTTAAAAAACATAAAAAGTGTAATACAGTTTAATGTAATATAGTTTAATGATAGAGTTTTTATCAATAAATATTAATAACAATAACAGATTTATGCTTTAGTTTACCGGGAATCCTCTGCTTGAAGATCCCGTACTTTTTTTCGTCATTGAAGAGCTTGACTGGCCACGGTCGTCCTCGACATTTTTATTCGAGATTTTAGTCGTGTGGAGTTAATATCTGGACTCTATCTTATATAGAACCGGTTACTAATTTTTGAATTTGGATCCTATCCTGTATAATCAGAACTTGGGATGGATTTAAGGGGGCGGGGTGCGATCACCTCTAAACTCAAGAAAACATGGAGAAATCTATATAAAATTTACCAATCTTGTGTATATTTATATTAATGGTTATTTGCCCAGAAAAATACGAACTATTTAAGAATTCTCCAATCTACCATGAATCCCACCAAGAACATGTATTATATTCCAGATTTCAAGTACTCTATTGGAACCTGTCTTTATGTTTAAATAGTTATTTCGCATGTAATAAATGCTCCAAGGCATAAATATTTCAGCGAACCAAATATGTTCTTAGGGTTTTGTTTCACAGATTAGGAGTTATGTGCGCGCTAATAGAACTGCGCATGTTACGACAGTGAGAAAATTGAAATATTTGAAATAAGGTCATATCGATTGGTTAAGTAATTTTATATTCTTCGTATTTTCTAGATATGAGTTATATATTTTTGTGCTGTTATTTAGTTATTTATTTATTGGTCTATTTAATTTTTTAAGTCTACAAATTGGCAATTCATCTTATATATTTGGTCAGTAGGTCATTTTAATTAAGTTAGACTCCTGCATTTTTTTGTTATAACCAACCACATTTATCTTTTTTAATATTTATGCGATCCTCATTCTCTTATTCTATTTCAAATTTCTACATATTAAGAGTGATGCTTGCACAGATAGAATCGAGTGATGTTACAATATGGAGAAACTTATTAGATATATAGATTAAAGAACACAAATGAAATCAAGAGTCACATAAGCTTATATATATGTGTGTATAAAAATGTTATAAAGTTAGGATAACGGAGAAGATGTAATTGATATCGCCTTTGATATGAAATCGAAAGTCATTGGACTCATCTCGTACTTAGTATATTGTTGATGTCCCGCTAACGACACTAAACCATCATTTTTACCTTTAATTTGTATGACAAGACTATAACATGTCTGATTTGGCATTGTTCAGGCCGGTTTATTTTGGCAATTTGTTCTTATCTGATTCACCAGGCAGTGAACAAGAAAATGAAACAGGATTATTCTTGTTGAGACTATTATGTTTATTTTATTTTAAAATCAATTAAATTAATTTTAGTCTAATCAAGTTGTCTGGTCCGGGCATGAATTTGTTGTGTTAATTTTTCCAAATCATGAAAATCACTCAAAATTTATTTAAGGTCCCATAAATATTTTTTCACATGGTTGGAAGTCATGTCATATATTTAATATGAAAAATTACCTAACTCATGTGCCCCGACAAAATGAGAGGAATTAGCTATGTAAGTGACACTTTAACAACAATTTAAGAGCAAGTCACATAATAAACTTTACATACATAGTGAGCAAATATTTATGACTGAAAAAATCACTTTTAAATTTATATGACTAATATAGGATAAATATCAAACTATTACTATTGCCAATATAATTCTCTATGACTTCTTAAAAATTATACAAGCACGTGTAGCAAATATTTTCAAAAATATAAAACTAGTATAAAAACAGGAAATATTCAGATTTTTTTTAAAAATTTTAAAAATATACAAAAAAATATAGAAATATATAAAAGAAAATGTCAAAACAGTTACAGAATAAAATTTGAAAATTATAAAACAGGAAGTTCAAAATTTTATAAAAATTATATACAAATTTTTAAATTATATAGATTGTATAAAATTTTGATAAAAATTTAAAAGCCATTACAAAATTTTAAAATTTTAAAAATTCTAAAAGAACAACATACCAGGTATATGCTCTCCTAGCCTCTCTCCTGCTCTGTACCAATTAAATTTTTTCAAGGTTTTATTGTTTATTTTGAGTGTTTTAAACTATTTTAATTTCTTATATGCTTCTAAAAGTTATAAAAATTTAAAGTGCCAACTTATTTGTTTAGAAATTTATCTAAATTTTATATAATCTTAAAAAAATTTCTACAGTTTTTAGAATGTACTTGGTCCTCTCTTTATTGCAATTTACTAATTATTTTTCTATTATTTTTAACCTTTTTGAATTTTAAATCTTAGGATATCCGGACCCACCCACATACCCTTCACGAGTTAGGGCATTATTATTTTATTGTGGATAGCATCATATTTGTTTTTTTAAATCTCAAAATTTTATTTGTAATATTTTTACCAGGGATCAAATTTAAAATATGATATAAATTTATATATTTACAATCAAATAAATCTAAGTAATATGAATTTATACAATTTCGATAAAATAAAACCATTATTATGCATTTTATAAAGAAAAAAATATATATAAATTTAGTAAAATTAGTTTTAAAATGTGTAATTATATAATATATATAATATTACATATGGGCAGGGCAAGGCAGGGCAAGGTGGGGCGCATCACACGGGTCCGGGTCAAATTGCCATTCTTACTTTTTACATTGTTACTTATGATCGACAATTGAAATATGGTACTATTTTTATATTTTTGAAAATAATTGCTACACGTGCTTGTAGAATTTTTAAGAATTTGTACTATTATTTACGGGATTATATTATCAATCCTAATAGTCTGCTGTTTCAGATTTTTACATTGTTAAATTTTTATATTGTAAAATTTTGTACAATTTTAAAAAAATTTATGATTTTTCAGATATTTGAATGTTTTTTTATCGTTTCTCATATTTTATAAATATTTTTATATCTTAAAATTTTTTATATTTTATTTTGTTGAAAAGTATCAAATAAACAAAAGGGTATACCCGGCGTCCTTATCAAATACAAAGATATTTTGGGCCGACTATGTCAACAAATATGCATATGTATCATTCATGACGTTAACTCGAATTTGACGGAATATGCCATGAGAGAATAATTTTAAAATGTTTTGTACTTGTTAAGTACAAAATGTTCTCTTTGTAACATATAGGAAGTTTTCTAAAACTTTTTTTTTCACAATTGATACAATTTTTCCAATACTCTGAAAAAAATAGAGATATTACTTTAGATTATTAAAAATAAAATATTTAGAGATAAGATTATATCAATCAGATAGGTTAGCTGTCATCTTTGAGATTTTTGAATATCTATTTGATATTATTTTTGTATTTTCAGTTATATACTTCCTAGATTATTTATTTTTCTTTGCCTATAAATAGATTGTATTTCCATGAATTGCTCAGTTTGGTAATTTTTCTGATTTGGCTTATGGCTACCACATTTATATTTTCTTGATATTATTACCGTCCTCCCATCTCTTACATTATTTTAAATTCCTTTAGAGGTTGGAATCGTTGAGTAAGATTCAGGAGAAATCCTTAACTAAGGTAAACTTTTCTTTTCGGAACGGGATTCCAGATGGAATCCTATTTCGACAAAAGATCAACCATCTCGTGTTTGATTGAGAAATTAGTACAAGAATAAGTGGGGTTTTGAGTTCGACTCTTAAAAAAAAGCTTTATTTGCTGTATTTTTTTTCCTTTCATCTTTGTCAGATCTCAATTGCCTATGCTTCTTTCTTCATCCTTAGCCCGTTGTGTCCGGTTTCGATTTTTTATGGTTCTTTCTACACCCTCACTGCAGGTTATCGATTCTTTGAGATAGCTCCTATCCAAAAGCGGCTCCGGTCTATATGAGGTGTAGAGTATGCTAGATAGACCAAAGAGATCAAATTACCAATACGAGAATCTACAAAACCGACAGTTGAGGGACATGGAACAGGTGAGTACCAACACTCTTTATGTTTTTCCCATATTGCGGTTACCATAAGCATTGGTCGCAGTTTTGATTCTCCAAGCAATCACAAGAACATAATATCACAAGCATTGAAACCAACAGACTTAATGAAGCTAAAAAGGCACTTCTTTGAAACAGTCAATTTCAACAAAATGGATCCATGGAATATTAAATTCAAAACGTTGAGCCTGGGCCATGCCCATCATCTGAATCCTGGTGCCTCCTCCTTGCCCCTGCGGCAAATCATTCTACCACTGCCTTGATTGTAGAATGTGGAATTATCTACCATATATCTAAAAGTCGGAAAGAAAAAGTTGATGCAGATTAGCAACTCATATCTAACCTGGTCTTTTGGAAAGAACATGACGAGGTCCTGCATCATGAAGTAATCATCAGGCATTGGACTGCAGATTAGTGCTTGAGAGAGTTTCCGGCTGTGCAGGAATGTTGTCCGGTGTTGGGGCCGGTATTCTCATCAGGCTGATATGAAGCGATGTTGTCGAGTTGGAATCCATGGAATTGCACGCCTGAGTTCGGTATTTCCCAATCCTAGAAGTCCCAGAAATCATCAGCAGATGCAGGTTCTTCTGTCCGGAACTCCGGCTGGGAGCTAACTGGGAGGTCCAACTATGGTGGTATTTGCGGAATAGGATTGTGCGATTCCTCTATCCTCCCTTCACTTGGGGCATTCCCAACCGGGAACGGCATTTCAGCAAAGCCATCATCAGAAAGAAACAGCTGTCTCATGTTCCCAGTTACCGCTGGCTCTGTTGAATGCAGTGGGGGAGGCATCTGGACATTCACGTTTGTATCCGGAAAGGATGGAGGAGGCTCCTGCCACTCATTTTGGTCTATCATCTGCTGCTGTTGATTCCATGTCACCGTGTTCGTCTTCCATTGACTCTCTTGGCTAATAACTTCAGGCTCAGGCTGTCTGGGTTGTGAAATATGCCCGACAGATGTTCCATGTCTTCCTTCCACTTGCTTCTTGGAGCTCAGTCGATATTTCTGTGCCGTTTACAAGGATAAAGGTTCACAACAATGAATGATGTGATAAAAGGGAAAAGATATTAGTGAGTTGGAGACATGGAATTTAATTACCTGAAGATGGCTGGCTATATGTTCCCTGGAAAGACCCGGAACATTCATGACCCGGAACATTTATTAGCCAGGAGAGTCAATGGAAGACGAACACGGCGACATGGAACCAACAGCAGCAGATGATAGACCAAAATGAGTGGCAGCAGCCTCCTCCATCCTTTCCGGATATGAAAGTGAACGTCCAGATGCCTCCACCACTGCAATCAACAGAGCCAGAGGTAACTGGGAACACGGGGCAGCTGTCTCTTCCTGATGAAGCCTTTGCTGAAATGCCGTTCCCGGGTGGGAATGGCCTGACCGATGCGAGGATAGAGGAATCACACAATCCTATTCCGCATATACCGTCACAGTCGGACCTCCCAGTTGGCTCCCAGCTGGAGTTCCGGACAGAAGAACCTGCATCTGCCGATGATTTCTGGGACTTCCAGGACTGGGAGTTACCGAACTTAGGCGTGCAATTCCATGAATTCCAACTCGAGGATACCGCTTCATATCAGCCTGATGAGAATACCGGCCCCAACACCGGAAGAGTTTCAAATGCAGAAGAGAGCATGCCATTTGTCGACATACCTGCACAGCCGGAAACTCTCCCAAGCACTAATCTGCAGTCCATGCCCGATGATTACTTCATGACGCAGGACCTCGACATGTTCTTTCCAGAAGACCAGGTTAGATATGAGTTGCTAATCTGCACTGATTTTTTCTTTTCCGACTTTTAGATATATAGTAGATAATTCTACATCTACAATCAAGGCAGTGATACAATGATTTGCGGCAGGGGCAAGGAGGAGGCACCGGGATTCATGATGATGACTGGCTGTCGCACATGTCGCAGATGATCCAGGCCGAATAGTTCTTGCTTTATTTTCTGAGAAAATTATGCTTAGTCTTGGTAGCCAACTGATACAATGGCCTCTGTTTTGAGTCTTGTCAATGCTTTGTTCTCTCCTACACTTACATTTTATATTCCATTGATGCATTCTGTTGAAACTGACTGTTTCAAAGAAGTACCTTTTTAGCTTCATTAAGTTTGTTGTTTTCAATGTCTGTGATATTATAATCTTCCAATCGCTCGGGGAGGCTAACTAAGACCACTGCTTATATTAACCCAAATATGCAAAGACATAAATCCGTCGACGGTCGGTTTCATCTGTGCGATCGCTAGATTCTCGTATTGCTTATTCAATCTCTTCTTTGATCTGTGTAGCAGCACTACATCTCATACAGAGATGAAGAAAGGAAAAAAAAATCCCACAGATTCTCGTATTGCTTATTCAATCTCTTCTTTGATCTGTGTAGCAGCACTACATCTCATACAGAGATGAAGAAAGAAAAAAAGTGCAGCAAATAAAAAACATATAAAGTGCTCTTGTTGAGAGTCGAACTCAAGACCTCCCGCTTACTAAACGGGTGCTCTAACCAACTGAGCTACAAGAGCTTGTTGATCAGTTTTATCATAAGTACCATTTCAATGGTTGTGAATCTTTTTGTCATTGACCACCTTATTGGAAGGGAGGGGCAATCTTGTCATTGGAAACTTTCCGCCCAATCATTTTTCATTTTGAACATTTCAGTATGAGTTCCGATAGAATGGGATCAACTCCAATGTGGAACAACCAGAGCAAGGCCTCGTGTTCTCAAAGCCATTTATATAAACCTCTATCGTTGCTGTTCCCAAATCACCAAGCACACAGATTCCTACAGATTAGTGTTCTCAGTTTCATCTTTCACGAATCCGGTAGCTGCTTTCTGACTAATCATGCAGAACATCACCAACTTCTCCCAGGACTTCACCTGCGCCGTCGCGCCGGCCAGGATGTTCAAGGCACTCTTCCTGGACTCCCACAACTTGATCCCGAGGCTCGTCCCCCAGGGCATCAAGAGCATCGAGATCATCCAGGGAGATGGTGGGCCCGGAACCATCAAGCAGACCACCTTCGCTGAAGGTTTGCACCGGACTAATCTATTCCATTCCCCCAGTAATTGTGACCGACAGTGCACCGGACAATAACTTTCTGTTTCACTGATAAAACCTGAGCTTGCCATGACTGTTTGCTCTAAAAGTTTAAACTTTAGTAACACTGACGACTTATTCAACGCACAGGTCAGCAGCTGAGATCCATGAAGCACAGGATCGATGCCATGGACACCCTGAACATGATGTGCAAGTACACCCTGGTCGAGTGCGACGTGCTGTTGAAAAGGCTCGAGTCGGTGGTGTACGAGGTTAAGTTCGAGGAAGCAGGCAATGGAGGAAGCATCTGCAGGATGAGCAGCGAGTACCACACCAAGCCCGGCGTGGAGCTCAGGGAGGAGGACATCAAGCAAGGCAAGGACAGAGCTCTGGGACTGTTCAAGGTGATCGAGGAGTATCTCACGGCAAACCCAACCGTTTACGCCTGAGGAGTTCTGTTCCTTGATTCCAAGACATTTTCGTCCGATGAGAACTTTCACTTTTCCAGCATTTCCAGATCTCCGAGTGAGTTTCAGCTTTCACCCATGGTCGCAATCTAGAAGATTGCCAATTTCCAGTGAAAGGGAATGAAAATAAAAGCTTCCAATATGTTTATCCTTCTCTCTACGTACTTTATCATTCTGGATCGATGATTCGATCGGCTGAAAACAGCCTGCATTGATATCATCCATGGTGATTTGAAACCTGGAAGTATTAATCATCAAAACGGGGAAAGATCAGAATTAAATTCTTACATGAAGGCACTTAGATTGATATTTGCCCCGGCATGCATCAAGTCATTTTAGGATCATTTTTTCTTTCAAATTTAAAAAATTCTAAAAACTTGGCTTGATCTTATTAGTTGGTATCATTACATAAGCATTGGTATCATTACATAAGCACTGTCACGTGATAATACCATTACGCACCATCCTCCCTCAAACTCACGATTGAAGAGATATGAGTTGCATAATCTCCCATAACTTCAAGAGTCTCCATACAGAACCTGAATCCGTTGCCTGCCGACGATTATTTCTACCTTACTTTCAATT
Organism: Lagerstroemia speciosa; assembly: GCA_037672795.1. Classification (NCBI taxonomy): domain Eukaryota; kingdom Viridiplantae; phylum Streptophyta; class Magnoliopsida; order Myrtales; family Lythraceae; genus Lagerstroemia; species Lagerstroemia speciosa. Next base: position 4,529,884 of record CM075296.1, read on the forward strand.
TGGCAATTCTTTTTCATTTTTCTGGGATCGTGTCCCTTTGATTTTGGGTTGTCAATTTAAACCGCCTGAGATAATTTTGGAACTTTCCTCAATATACGCGAAGCTATAAATACCAATTACGTACATCGTTCACACCTCAGAATCCATTCCTGTCATATGCCCCCGCAATTTCCTACTCCAACGAGACATGGATGTCCTGTGCTCTTACAAGGAAATCCTACTCCCGTATCCCCGAGATCGGGCATTCAAGGCGCTGGTCGTCGACTCCCACAACCTCATGCCAAAGCTTCTCCCCCACATCATCAAGAGCGTGAGTTACATCAACGGAGACGGCAGAGTTGGATCCATCAAGCAGACCATCTTCACCGAAGGTCAGTATAATTGGACATCAGATTGAAGAGTTATCATATCAAGTTTTGTATGGTACATGACTTGTTGTCATTACACTAGCTGGTAATTAACCCAAGATCTTCCCAGCATCTGGATTGGCAGGTGGAGGACCCCAGCTGCACCGGATCGACGAATTCGATCCAGAGAACTTTGTTCACAAGCAAACCCTAATCAAGGGCGGCCTGATGTTCGATAAGATGCACTCGGTTGTGTACGAGGTTAACTACGAACCCATTGGCCGTGACAAATGCATATGTAAGGTGGCGACCGAGTACCACCCGAAGGAAGGTAGCGCTTTCAAGGAAGAAGACATCAACATTGGCAAATACACAACCACGGGTTTCTACCAAGCCATCATAGACTACCTCGTCGCGAATCCGGATGCCTATGCCTAGAACAGAGATTGATTTCTTCTTCCGGCTTCCTCGTTCAGTTAGATTCTTTCTGATTTTCTGATGTAATTATGTTCCTTTTCCCTTTCTTCTAATTTGTTGATCTCTAAGAACGTTTGATTCTTTTCCAATTTATAACATGGTGAGTTGAGGTTCCAACGGGTGTATCGGAGATAAATTCATAGGCCCTGCCCTGGCATTTTCTTACGATGGGATCGAACAAGTTCAGCTTGTTTTCTATTGCCTTGACTTGAGATCATCGATATCTGAGTGATGTTATCTGTACAAATTGCCCTGGCACTTTTACTACGAAAAGGATGGGTGCTCAGCCAGATCTCGGCAGATCTTGATCGATCAAGCTTATAGCTTGGAGCACGACCAATGTGATCTAAAATTGTTGTTCATGCCAAATTAATAGAGTCCGTGAAGGATTTAGCAGATCCTCACCTTATCCCTTTGAGCTTTTGTATCAGTTTAAAGGGATTGATCAAGAATCACTATATGTTGATCTTACAGCTATGGAGGAAAGTAGTCATCAGAAGATTGATTATATTCCATATTCCAATTTTAAATTTATTTTACTGGCAATTATACAATTTTAGTTATTTTAGTTGTCGAAAGCGGGGGAAAAAAAGAGTCCATTCAAGCATATGGATTTGCACCATTTGAATTGAGTGATAGTAACTTTTTTTTTGGGTGAGAAGTGGGGCCGAAACCCATTACAAGAAACTAACGATAATTACAGTTAATTAAACGGTTTATTATTTGAGTAAAATTAAGGATTTGGTACAATATTTTCACTCTGTAAATCAAGAAAATTCCAAATTTGATTTTTATAAGTGATACTCGTATACCTTTTTACTTTCCTAGCACTTTTTTTTTTTGAGCCATAGCCTCGATTAATCAAGGCAAAAAATAAATCTAGAGAAATAAATGTGGTTTACATTGCTGGAGAGGAAAAAGGAGAGAGTTCAAAAACTGAGCCAGAAGAACCTGAGAGAAATGCTCGTTCATCAGAGAGGCTGCAGGTGAGCGGATGCAGGAGGAGACCACCTAGGGACGGTGGCATAGCGACCGAAGAGGAGGTGATCGGCTGGAAGTGGAAGGCGAGGGTCCTTCGTGGCGTGTTTGGTTTAAGGAATAGAAAAAAAAAATCGCGCTCTGAACTAATTAAATTTAAGCATCGACTTGGCCATGATAATAAGGTATTTAAGTGAGTTCCAAACAACCGCGCTTCAGATAAAATTTGTTCATCAGGTGTTGAGTTTGTCAATGAATCACATCCTCACAGTTTCATGCCATACTTTTTAGTGAGTTTCCAGCCTGCCCTTTTCCTAATCTCCTACCATGAACAATCCCATGCGCAGAGCCGTGTTGTGAAAGAGGACAATGTAACAAGAAGGACAATAAGTGTCCAACAGACCTGTCTGTCCATACATATATGTTACCTTCTCTATAAATGTACTGTATTTCCGTCTGCCACTCTTCTATCTGACACAATTACGCCCGAGCCTACTAATGAGTAGATGAGAGTTGCATGATTTCCGATACCTTACACAGGAGGCTCTGTACAATATCAGAATCCGTTGCCGCTGATGATTATTTCTGTATTACTTCCATTTTTGTAACTCTTCTTTATCTTTCGGGAGCTAACATTGGTTTGATCTTGAGTTGTCATTCAAACTGCCAGAGATAATTTTGGAACTTTCCTCGATACGCCTGAAAGCTATAAATACCAGTTATCACTTCCTTGAGGATATCAACGAATACCAACCTCACAAGCCATTCTTGTCCTACGCCCCAACAATCCACTAGTCCAACAAAACAAAACATGGATGTCGCATTCTTTTACGAGGAGTTCCTACTTCCATTCCCCCTGGAGAGGGCATTCCGGGCGCTGGTCGTCGACGTGAACAACCTCCTGCTGAAGCTTCTCCCTCACGTCATTAAGAGCGTAAGTTTCGTTGACGGGGATGGAGGAGCCGGCTCCATCAAGCAGACCATCTTCACCGAAGGTTAGTATCAATGAACACCAAAAATGCTGGGTTTAAATATGCCCCTGTCGTTGTAACTGGTCTTGGTAACCTGGTATTCTCCCAGCATCTGGACTGGCAGGCGGGGGACCGTTGCTGCACAGGGTTGACGACTTCGATCCCCAGAACTTCGTTTGCAAGCAAACCCTGATCCAGGGCGGCGTGCTGTTCGACAAGATGCACTCGGTGGTCTATGAGGTCAGGTACGAGCCCGTAGGCCCCGACAAATGCAAATGCAAGATAGCGACCGAGTACCATCCGAAGGAAGGGGTGGCACTGGAGGGAGAGGACATCAACAAAGGTAAGTACACGACCATGAGATTCTATCAGACCATTATCGACTACCTCATCGCGAACCCCGATGCCTATGCCTAGAACATGTGATCGAATTCTTCTTCGGTTTCCTCGCTCGGTTAGATTGTTTCTGATTGGAATGTAATTTTATTTTACGCTTGTCAGATAAAAAATTGAATATCACTCTTTACTAATTTAGATTTTTGAATAAATATATCCACAAGTAATAATTAATTTTCTATCAATCTGCTGGCTACATATATAGCCAACGGGGCCTATGAATCGATGTATGTCGATCCTCGCATCAGCATCCATCTAAGATATTGCATCAACTTAAAGGGATCGATCATGAATCACTGTATGTCGATCCCTCAGGTCATCGAGGGAAGCAGCAATAGTCATATTCCAATTTTTTTGAATTTATTTTACTGGTAATTATACAATTTTACTTATTTTAGTTGCTGAAAGGGAAAAAAAAAAGGTTAGTTCAAGCATGGATTTACACATACGATACAGTAAATCGACACAGCACAATACAGAGTTAGGCGGATTTGGGTCAAGTCTATTCGAAACGAATACGTTTAAATACAAACTTGTTTAGAGACGATAAATAAACGCATTTAAGTGTGTTAAATATGTGTAGCCCGATAATACATATTTAAACGTTTTTATTAAAAATATTTCACTATTTTTAAATAAGTATTGAACCTATTTATATATAAAAATTTACGATATGTAAAATATTACATACATTACATGTTTCATTGTGGTCAAATATTATGTAATTAACTAACCTTACTTATTTATTATACTAATTGTCTATGAATATAATTAATTTAGTAAAATCATATATTATTAGAGTATAATTATATATTTTAGACATTTTATATTAAATGGGTCAACTGGGTTTAGACATGATCGTTTAAACACGAACTCATTTAAACACAAAAAATAAATATGTCATATCTAGGTCATCGAGATTTCTAACTCGAACTCGTTTAGACATTACACATTTAAACACGGTACGATACAGTTTACCAGAACTATTTACACACATGGATAATGCTATACTTACAATTAATTGAATAGTGAATTCACATAAAATATGCTGTCATCTTTTATGAGTTATGTGTTCCTTTATTTATTTATTTTTTCCTTACTCCTAATTCTACAATAAAGGTGACAAGCATGAAATATGAAACTTCCGCTCTCCAACATGAAATTACTTAAAAAGTCAATAATGTCAAACTAGGAGCCAATCACTGGAGCCACCTGTGTACATTAATGACTGGACTAGCTCGTCCATCGTCACGTTGGCTGTCAGGGTTTTCACGATGCCCTAGCTAGGTTTTTTTTTTTTTTTTTGGGTCGCCAGCCACGGTATCCAAGCAGGCCCCACCAGCGGTGAGATGACATCTTTCAGCCAACCATACTTGACTAATCCGTTGGTCGCCCCGGGTCGCACGCCTGGCAATGGCGGGTGAGGCTCCCAAGGGGGGTGTCTGCGTACGTGAGGTCTCGAACTCGAGACCTCCTTAAGCGGCACCGAGTTGCTTACCACTCGGCCCAACCCCCCTTGGTGATGCCCTAGCTAGGTTAGTCAAACGAAGGCTGACCTTCGGGATACAAATTCCAGTGAACTCAAGGTATTCTATGGAGGAAGCTTCTAACGTCCAACTGTTATTCGCGAGTGATTTATAACCAACGGTGGTTCAATAACGGTCAATTACATTTTCATAACTTATTAGACGGTCCACGAACTATATACCGGAATTTCCCATTTTTATGAATTCTTATATCAATAATGATCAATGGGATTATCTCATGAAAGGGATCATCTCGTGGAGCCGATGGATCGATCGATCAATCAATCAACTTGCACGTTGACCAAACACCAATATTCATATTATATATATATATAGAGAGAGATAGATATGATATTTTATCTATATATCCCTAAAAGCTTAAAATAATCAACCTCTTTCATCATGTGTGAACGATTCAATTAAATTTCACAAGAAAACTAAAGTAAAACAAGAAAGGACTCAGCTACTTCCTCAATATCCATTATTCATAACACACCCTTGTTTTCCCTTCGAACCACTCGGTATTCAAAACTACAATGTTCGCCGACCGACCCAAGTTTAACGTGGGTCGACTTACTGAAAAATAAAATCATGCGATCATTAATTAAATTTTTCTGCTTACAACATCCAAACCTGAAAAAATTCAACCTCTCAGATCTATAAATCACCTCCTCCGGTTCTGACTTCCTTCACACCCAAACAACTATCCACTGATACTCCCTCTTAGTCTCGATACACCCAGTACTTCATCCCTCTGATAAGTTCTAAGTAATCTCTGGTTTAATCAGAGTAATCATGGCCGTGTTGGCTAAGGACTTGGAGATCTCCTCCTCCATCCCTCCGGCCAAGATGTTCCAGGCTTTCGTTCTCGAAGCCGAGGAGCTGCTCCCAAAGATCCTCCCGCAGGCCTTCAAGAGCCTCCAACTCCTCGAGGGCGATGGCGGTCCAGGGTCCATCAAGAAGATCACCTTTGGTGAAGGTTAGTCCGTATTCTGTGCCACCTTCTATCACTTTGAACTTTTAAACAGAAAGAGTCCAACCTTTTAGAGTTTAATGAAAATTTTTAATAATACCGGTGCTAGTTATTGTCTATGTTCACTCCTCACTAGATCCGAATATGAAATCATGATAATTAAAATCAGGTGCCAGATGCTCGTGGTCAGTTATACAACCCAAAATAGAAGAGGGCCCGGCTCAAGCTTAGTTATTATAGGTGGGTGCTAAAAGGCCTATGATAGGTGTAGACCGTGCTATAACGTGAGTAGTGAATGTCTAGTATTAAATTTTTCTCAAAGTTAATAAAAAAAAACTTTAATATAAGAGAATTACTTGTCGTGTCAGCATCTACCAGTTTAGGTTTCCATACAGATATGATCCAACCTCTTATAGTTTTAGTGGAAATTTTAGTGATCGGAAATTGTCAAAGCGGGGACAAAGTATAAGAGATTTACAGTCTGACAAGTTGAATTAGACGACAAATCATAATACGCTTTGACAATTTCTTCAGAATTTTCCTTCCTGGATTTCTTGCAGCCGAGCAATTCCAGTACGCTAAGTGCAGGGTCGATCTTCTGGCCAAGGAGAAGTTCGTGTACCACTACAGCTGGATCGAGGGGGACGTTCTGATGAACGTGTTTGAGAAAATCTCGTACGAGGTCGAGTTCAAGGAGGGTCACCCCGGAGGATTGGTCTGCAAGGTCACCACCAAGTTCCACGTAGCCAACAACATCCAGCTCGATGAGGGGCAGCTCGAAGCTGGGAAGGAGAAGATCACCGGTCTCATCAAGGCCGTCGAGGGCTACGTTCTGGCTAACCCATAATGTGCTTAATATATACCAAGATCTTGAGAATTGAAGTTATGGGACATAGCCTGGTTTTTCTTGCAAGTTCTAATTGAGACGATCGATCGTTTTGTTTGTGTCTGAAGATCTTTGGCGTATGCTTATGAACTAATTCAGTGGAGAATGCTCGACTTTCTTGAATTACCTCCGAGGTTGTCACTGTCGTTGTGGATCCAAAAGAAATTTTCTTAAACCAAGATCCATCAGTTGAATTGGTTTAATTCCACTTCTCATCAAGTAGTATCTCCGTTCCGAAATTCAAATAAAAAATTATAATCGGAAGAATTTTTCTTTTAATACACTGCCTTAATTGGCACTTGAATTAAATTTATTCTTAGTGGGCCTAGGTCCGGGTGTAGCTTTCTCGTCGATTAGACAAACCAAATGAACTGAATATGCAAGAAAAAAAAATAGTCAATCGATCCCCTCGTCTGTGAACTAATTATAGCTTAATTTATTTATTAGTCATCAATATCCCTGTATCTTTTCTTCACACGTCACTATATATATATAAATAATGCACGTAAGTTTAAAAGGGATATAACAAAGAGAGAATAAAAGAATATAAAAAGACTTACCAATGAGAATTGAATTCAGAACCTCTTACTTATAAGTTAGGGGCCGTAACCACTACACCAAACATATCTTTCCTATAATTAATATATTTAGTTTGAGAATTTGACTAGATCATAGCTTTTGAATGTGCGTATGATAGCTTTTTAACTAATTCAGATTTGATACGGTGGACTTATTAAGGGATTATAGATTCTCTCGATTCACAAGACGTGAATCTGAAAGTGTGCTTAAGAGGAATTGGAAATCCATGGTGGTTGACTTGTTGATAGTTGATTGAAACGTATTGATTAAACTGACTGAGTCAACATCACTATTTTCTTATTTATAATTATAATATATCCAAATACAAATGTCATAAAACCATATACATTGTATTATACATCATATATGACATATTTTGACTAGGACATTTTGTGAGGAAGCACATTGATGCTCTCTGGCTTCATATACAAATGTGAACTGGTTCTGCAAGACGCTACACTACTTTCCTAAGTCATGGAATAGTGAGTTTGGAGACCACCACCAAGGGCCTGGCGACTGGCGTGCTAGAGATATCGACCCGTAGCAGTGGCACAGGTATAAAGAATTCGAGTCTCTACTAGTTCTGTTTTCGTTACTGGTCGACTCCAAAAAGGCTCGAAAACATTCATATTCATCAGACTGGGTTTGGGACCTTCAAACCCGATGTTCCAGGGCCTCTGCCATCACCAATCTGTTACTTTTTATGACTTGTTCCTGCAGATCTTGCAGTGGTTATTTTTGCAGGTTCAAAGGGTTCGGTTATTCCTCGCAAAACCAACCAATAAAACTGTCCAGTTTGCTTCACTAGCACCTTTTACATACTGTCGAGTAGATACATGGGGACGTTTGTGCAATTTCACGCATGATACTGTAATCTTGAAGGAACTGACTGACACAACTGATCGAAGCTGTGGCGACTATTGGAAAGCAGTGATTTCTCGAGGCAAATGCGGAAGGTCTGTGGAGATTTGTCACTTGCTCCGCCAAAGCGTGCCAGAAGATTGCTAAATGCAAAGGCAGTACAGTGCAGTTTTAATTAGAATATTTACATTGTAATGCCCCAAAGGAAAGCAAGGAAGGGACGATTGAGAGGAAGGAAAGCAAGGAAGGGACGATTCAGAGGGCAAGACCATGTTGGGTGGCTAATGAATTCTGTGGCACTTCCTCTCTCTAAAGCAAACTAGCAGTAGCGAGAAACGAGGTCTAATGCAGCAGCATTACTGTTGCTTATGAATGATAGGTTTTAGATTTGGTGCAACTTCATATTTCTTTATTTCCTTCTTTTTCCTTTCCTTTTTTACAGATTAGTAAGGAAAAAAGCAAAAGGGTCCAAGCAAGCAATTATGAGGGAATCATCAGTCACCTTAAGACTGACCGGTCCAAATCAATATCCTCCTTCCAATACTCAGTCAAAGTGTCCCTACCCCCAAAGTGGCGTGTATGAGTAAAGGATTGGCCCGAATACGATGCAGTAATATACTCTTCCAAGACTACTCGAACGATGAAGTGCCCGTCACCTAGGGAGTACCGGCTTCAGGGAAAAGAGAAAGGTACTACGACTCAGATTGAAACCTCAACAATACTGTACTGTTTCATATTCCTTCGCATTCTCTGAGCGCTGGCTGGTAACAGGTCTCATCAAACTTCTATCTCCCTTCCTTTACACGATAAATTGCAACGAAAGAGACTGGGAATCCTGCTTTTTCCTTGCCCGCACTTGACGATCATGCCCATCAAAAGAAAGGACGACGACAGCGAGATGCAACTAAGCACACTACAGCACAAGTGAAAAGTTGCTACTCTGGTGAAACCACAAGGAATCTGCTTTCTTGGCCAATCTCCACCCACCCTTTAATGGAAATAAACGAGGGCTTATGGAGAGATTACTCCCCCCTAAAAAACTCTAATAGAGACACATTTTTTCAATGGGAGGGGAGACCCTTCTGTGACAAGGCTACCCTGAGAGTGGATATCCATTCCTTTCCCACTCATAAAGTAGCTTTCATCTCCTTGACTGTATGATAAACACAATAAAAAACGGTAACATATGTATGCAATTGTTGGTTCTCTGTGTGTCTTTTGTACAGTTGCACCACCTTTGGCACCGCTTTTTAGCCATAGTTTCCTCTCGGTCGGTTTCAGATAAGAAAGGAAGAAAATTGCAGGCATTATAGAGAGCCATCATTCTTGAAGCCAGTTCTTTTATCTAAAAACAATTCGGGGTCCAAACAAAACCTGACCCCTCCTCCCCCTCCTTTAGCCCTCCTTTTCTCAGTTTGTAACACATAATATTCAAAAATTAAATGAGCTCTTATAAATTCAAGTTCGAACTGAGTCAATAAAGTAATGAGTACAACTCTCCTAGCCATGACTTGAACCCGAGAATAATTTTTATCTATCAAGCCATGTTTGTTTGGTTCACCTTTTCTTTCTTTAACGTTTGGGAAGGATGTTTATCCTTGTCAGTAATGATTTACGTTCGATATTTCCATGCGGAAATAAATTTTTTTTTTTAAAAAAAGAGAAGTAAAGAAAAAGTAGAGATTCTTTACATGCCCCACACCCTTTTGCCTTTCAATATTCCCCTTCTTCTTGTTGTACATATACATGCCAGCTATAGATTCTTCTCCCTTGCTCTCACCATAGCACTCCAACTTCTCTATCTCTCAAAGCTGCTCATCTGGGGAATCCCTCATGGTTCCGGAGCTCGAGGTATTGTACGACATCCGTGCTTTCATACCTTCAGTCGTAACGTGTTAGATCATGTTCAGAATGTCATCGATGGTACTTCTCATACCATGTTTCCCATTTGTTTCCGATTGTACTGATTCCTCCGTGTGATGTGCAGAAGCCTCGAATAACCGAGATTCATGTCCGGATGGACTGCAATGGTTGTGTGCAGAAGATCAAGAGGGCACTCCATGGCATCAATGGTGGGGAGGGAGATCTGAAAGATCAAATTACTACTGTATTATTGAGATTTTTGTCTTGCTAGCATTCTAATGTCTGGTTTTTCTTGACATTGTGTAGGAATATACGATCTCTACATTGATTTCCCGAACCAGAAGCTGACAATTGTCGGGTGGGCTGACCCCGAGAAAATAGTCAAGGCCATCAAGAAGACGAGAAAGACCGCCACCATTTGCTCCCACACCGAACCGCCTGACCCTGCCGCTAAGCCTCCGGATCAGCCTCTTGATGGCGATGCACCACCCTCAGATGCAGCCAATTCTCCACAGCAGGAAGCCCCGCCAGGCGAGCAGCCCAAGGACAATCCGGTGCCTGAAAACCCTCCTCCAGCACCTGAGAATCCTAATTTACAGCCGGAACCTGACAAAAGGGAAGGCCAGCACCAACAGGATGGCCAGCCGCCGCCGCCGCCGCCCCCATCCGGGCAGGCGCCTGCCGGACCAAAGGATGTTGGGGAGGTTCATGTTGTTTATCACCACCCGCCACCGCCAGAATATGGCTATAGATACTGGTACGTGCTCTATTTAGAAACATTGCCACGTAAACAGTAATTATCATCCCTACCATTTTTCTTATATCTCCTTAAGCTTTACTTGGATATTATTATTAAAGAATTTATGATGGAATAAAAACTAATTTTACTTTTTTTTTCTTTTTCACTTTTTGAGATTCTATTTTGCATTCATTTGTTCATGAAAATTTTTAGCATAAATTTTCCTATTGCTCCAAATTTTTCTAAATAGAGGAGAAGAAAATTGAGTTTTAAAGATTATTTTTTCATAAACATTTTTCCAAATAAGTGATAAACCCTCCGAATGACTCCAATCCCCCATCCAAATAACCCGTTAACAATGTTATCCTAATGGATCAATACTAAATATTGGTTGTTTAGTTTTTCTCGTATATTTGCAATAAAATGTAAAAATTTATATAGCGATTAGTGCTCTCCTTTTTTATCAAGACAAAAAAAAACTGTAAATTTTTCAGTCCCCAGTCTACCCTTACGTCATGTAGAATCACATAACATGAGGCACCTTGTTTGCTAGGTATGGTCGTAATTTCGATGGTGACCGTTGTTATGGTGGTTACACAAGGGGTTATGAATTTCAACAAGAACCGCCGCCGGCACCTCTGCAGCAGCCGCCACCGATACAGCAGTCCACGCCCCTGCAGCCACCTACTCCAATGCAGCAGTCGGTGCCGTTACAGCAGACGCAGCAGTCGGTGCCGTTGCAGCAGGCGCAGCAGCCACGGCCGACCCATGTGACGCACAGCTACAACACATACAAGCCGTCACCTTCCACGCCGCTGCAGCCGCCTACTCCGATGCAGCAGTCAGTGCCATTGCAGCCGCCTACTCTGCCGCAGCAGTCAGTGTCGTTGCAGCAGCAGCCGCTGCCTCCCCAGCCACAGCCGATCTATGTGACACACAGCTACAACACGTACAAGCCGTCACCTTACATGACCGAGTATCATGACTATAGCCGGCCACCCCAACCACCACCGCCACCACAGCCGCAGTACAGATACTACAGCCCCGCTAGAGCCGAACAGTACGCCAATCAGGAGTACAGTTACAGCTATCCCCACCATCACCAGGGCGGCAGCACAGGACCAAGCAATGGAAACATTATGTCGTTCTTCAGCGATGAAAACCCGAACGCGTGTCGAATCATGTGATCAGAAAGCTGGAGCCAGCCGGGAATTGTCTTAATCGGAAAAGGAAAGCCAAAAAAAAAAAAAGGAAGCTTGGTGTAAAATAATGGATTATTGATTTTCATTGGTGAAGATGGGAAATGCGGTGGGGAGGGAAAGGAATCGGATTCCGATGAGCTTGTAAGGGAAGAGAGGGGAAAGAATCAAATTGACCTGGGAATTTCTATTCCCTACGGAAAAGGAAAGGAGAGAAAAGAAAAGAGAAGAGAAGAGGAGGAAGGGAATGGACATTACTACGTGCAGCTGCCCGCCCTGATTAGTTTTTGTTGGAAAAGATAAGATTCTGCAGGCATATATTCTCCTTTTACTTAGTCTCCTACTCCTTGTCTAAATGCGTGTTCGTGTTTCATGCGGAATGATACTAAATAGGATAATATCGCGAGTGTGAAAAATATAATTCTGTATCAAAAAATATTAATAAAGAAATTTTAATCGTGTAATGAAATTATGTCAGTTTTATTTTTTGAACTGAACATGAACCGAAAAGGAGTTTTGGTATAGTTAGTATCATTTTCAACCTGAAATCAAAGAGATCTTGAGTTCGATGATATTCGATGTTTTGCCTATTCTTTTATTGTGTTTTTGTCATATGCTTATCTCCTCTATGCGTGTACCAGGTTGGAGCTTGGGAAGGGTGACTTCTGAGAACATATCTTGTACCTCAACTAATGATATCAACTGATACAAGTCAACTATTTGTATGTTCTTTTTTTTTTTAACATGAAAAAGTTCAAAAGTCACCTTAAAAATAACTGAATATTACTGGTGAGTGTTATCATGTAAACACTACATTATTTCTTCTACTTGTCGGCAAATCCATGGGCCATGAGCCCATTAACTACTACAGCCCGTTACGACGGCCCAAGGTTGAGCGACATATACGGCAACAGGCAGGAATGGTTGTTTCATCTTCAGTTGTGATCAAATCCATGGGTCTCGAGTCCAATAACTATCTACAGCCAGCTACAACAGCGATGGCCCGCAACTGGGTCGAAGACGAGACCAACAATTTCTCGTGATTTCGAAACTTAGCCTTTATAAAGCTTTTGGGCTAAGGCACGTGAGTACCGCGATACGATTAAAGAGGTCTCGTAAATTACTTTTCTAGAGACGTGGACACGGTTCAACTCAACGTCAAAACAGTTTGGCTTGAATCTGAAATGCGGATGGGTAATTCTACTCCACTATGCAAATATTGGCACGCTACTGGTCTCAAAATTGGCACTACAGTGACACCCTTCAAGTCATCGTCATGCATCGTCGGTCGGCCGAGCCCAACTGAGGAGTTTGAGAAGCTGAGCCCAGAGCAAGACATCGGGTCGTGCAAAAGCTGGGCCGCACGCTTCGGAGGTTGGACCCAGCCACTTCATAGTACCCAAACGCGGCGCAACCTGCGGGGGCCGCTGCTCGAGACCCAACGTGGGCCCCACTTACTTTGCCTCTGTCCTTATCCGATAGATTAGTGGCTCCCAATGTTTTCGCGGAATTTTCCACGTCCCTCCCTCGTCGGACCCGGATGGATGCCCCCATCTACCATCCCGTGAACGAGGGTCATCTGGGGAGGAAGTGTCTAGTGCAGGGGCGTCACCAAATAGGAATGAATCTAGAAAATCAAGTTAAATGGAATAAAATTTAATATGAAAGGAAATACTAAATTTTAAGGATGAAATAATATAATTTAATAAAAATATAAATAAAATTGGTAAATATGTATAGATTTTTATAGATTTTATCGAATTCAAGAGGCGATCGCACCCCGCGCCTCCCTTCAATCCGTCCCAGATACCAAATAGATAATATTAACATGATTGTTCATTTAATCATGATCTATTATTTATATACTTATTCAGTTAGAGTCTAACCTTTACTAAGATTTTTTAAAGAAAATTTTAGAATTTGATAATTATATCTGTATAATTATTGATTATCTTTAAATTCTGATTGGACGAATATATCGCGTCATTATTGACACGTGGTATAATCGCTTCACCAAAGTCTTTCTTCATCCGGTGGAGAAAGTATTTCGCAAAACAGATAAATTATCATATTATCGTATCTTTTTATATGATGTGAGAAAATACTAATTAAATAATGATAAAAAATAAATTTAAATTAATAACTGGAATAGCTACCATAATTATTACAAATAATAATAATTTAAATGCGGCTTTCCCATCGTATTATTATAAGTTAAGATGATTTAAGATTTTGTTATACTAAATGTGACCGTGCTTACCTATCAATATGAATTAAATAAGATTAAGAATTTTTCTGGTGGCATTTTAATTTCCCAAAAATAACTTCAAAAACTGAATTTTATTAGTTAATATTATAATGTAAATAAAATTACGTTGTAATACCATGACATAAGATATCTATCTTCTAAGTAATTCCATTAGTCCGCTTTCGTTTCTAATCCTTCTTCTCCTCCTAAGTAAAATATCTCATTTAAATTTTATAAATATGCAAAATTCATGATTAAATGGTATTTATCTCTTAACAAATTAATCCTCGAACTTCAACTAGTAAGGACTTAATGAGTTTCTCATAAGATGCTCAATAAATTTATTATTAATTTATTTGTTTAGCGATCAAACCACCCCGGAAAACGCGACAAAATAGAATTCCAAATGCTAAAGTTGATCGAATATAAAATTTCATGTATTGCATTGGCATGTCATTTTGTGGTCTGACTATGATCTTATTTATATATGCAATTATCATCTTAGCACGACGCCCTTCTCGCATTACTTTGTTACATTTGATTATGATTTTTGAAAGTAGATTTGTCAAGGTGGTATGACGTCTCTTCCCCTTAAGCAATGTCTCGGATTCGAGTCTTTCAAATAAAAAAATTCATATTCGGAGAGTTTTACGCCTCGTTAACTATAAAGGAAAAGATATGTCAATTTAATTTGGCCTTCATCAGATAATTATTAAATTCTTATTGCTCTCCACGTGGCATTTAATTTTTCTTAATAACAGGTTCCACCAACATGACACTGACGTACCTAAAGCAGCCAATTACCACCTCATCTCAATTTTCTAACCCCAAAGAAAAAGAAAAACATCTTACCTGTCCTAAATGACAACAATACCCTTCATCGTCCTACCTGCAGCGCTGCCGATCGATCAGCCTCTATGTACATATCCATTTTGGTAATTTCATTATATTGCCAGTTTTGATACCCTTTGGCCTATGCTACCATTCATTAGGCACGGAATGAAATTAAAAAAAATGTAAAATACCGAGATAAATTTATAAAATTAAATAATTTATTTATATATTATAATTTAGTTTATTTAAAATTTATTAACTAAGAGTGGAATGTTCTCGGTTATCTTTATTATACTATATCAATTTTAACATTTTTAAATTATTAATTTAAAAAACGTGATAGATTTTTACGAATAAAATTGTAGATATTATGTGAGAAAGAAGAAACTGAACAACCAATTAAAATTTTTATAGTTTAAATAGCAGATATAGAACGAGAGGAAAATAACTTAAAATTATTTTTTACTTTTAATTTAAATTTTTTTAAAACAAATATATATTTTTAATATATAAATTAAACCAAGAATAAATATAAAAGATAAAAAAAAGTTAAACTTTCCAAATGTAAATAATTATTATTATTATTAACAAAATTTACAAATGATGTAGCAACTTCGACTTGTTTAATATTTCTTTGGTATGCTGTTAAAAAGAAAAAGAAAAATCCTCTCTTTTGTTTTTTCTTTTACACCATGCAATATCTACAGTTCAGTCGAAGCGCGTCTAGAGATTAATTAACGATCGGATTAGTATCCCTAAAAAAATTCTCTTCGACTATGGCAACCTAAAATTCAATTCTAAATCATCCATCTAAAGACCTAGCAAGAAACTGTTTTTACTTCTGTTTCATTCTGCTCATTATACTTGCTTTCCTTCTCCACTGATGGCGATACCTTCTCTCTTCTTCCTTTCTCCCTTCAGTATCGAATCTCTCATCTTCCTCCATTGGAGTTGATTGTACCCATCACCTCTTTCGGCTCGGATCGCGTTTTCCGTCGGAATCCTTCTTTAACCGCCGCGACTCGCTCCTCGAGGAGTTTTCCCTTCTGATGCTGCGACGCTGAGTCGGGTCGGGCTCCGTCGGCGATTCCGATGGCGGCCGGGACGGTGGCGACCGCCGCCGGAGTGGCCGTGCTTCTGTACTTCATAGTGAGGAGGACGCTGGCGTCGCCCGAGGAGGAGACGGGCGATCGGGGCGGGGACCTGTCGAGCTCGAGCAGATCCGTGAAGAGGAGGCTCTCTCGTCGGCCAGCGCAGGCACCGGCGACGCTGTACGAGGCGATCGCGACGCTGTCAGAGACATTGAGGTTCACGTACTCGGAGACCCTGGGGAAGTGGCCGATTGGGGACTTAGCTTTTGGGATTAACTACCTCATGCGGCGGCAGGTCAGCTGAAATTCAATGGCTTTTCAGAGCTTCCATTGATTGATTTTGACTTTGATGCTCGCTTCTATCTTTTGCTTCTCCAATTACTTCATTCATTTGCCTCTGGGAGCAATGCATGTAATGGAGCATTCAGTTTTTGTTCTTCTATTTAGTTTTGCCTTTGTCGTTCATTGTCAAGAGTAAAGGAGCCATGAGTAGACAGAGACCATTGTTGTCGACAACTTGTTTTCCTGCAGGGTAATATTCAAGTTGCAAGTATATATGCTGGGAGTAACAGTGTCCAACTGAATGGTCCTGAGATTCTTGCTGAGGTGAATAGTCTCCTGAGGCTGCTGACCCTCTGTATGCTGTTCTCGAAGAAGCCATTTCCCGTGTTCCTCGAGTCTTCAGGATACTCCGAAGAGGACGTCCTCCTCCAGAAGCCTAAAGCTGGGGTAAGTTGCAGTCGAAAGAGCCCTGGCCCCGCAGGCAGTCACCTCAAAAAATTTAATTTCATAACCTCCTTCGAGATTGATCAACTTCAGATATCTCATTCCAAACTATCGTCTGTCGGGAAGATGATTTTAACACTTCTCTTCTGCACTGAATGGCTGTTTCTGACGTGAAATGTTGACAATTATGGCGAATAGCATCTGTGTTTTTAATCTACCACTACTTGGTTTAGTGTTTGAGCAAAAAAGAAAAGAGCAGAAAGTTCATACATAGTCGGACTCCTCAATGCTTCGTTTTTGTGAATTGCTGGTAGTCTTGCTTTATTTCTTTCAGCAAGGGGTGTTATAGCCTCTTTGAATTGTCGAAATGTTTGCAGCTTCTGAAGCCCGCTTTCACTATTATATGTGACAAGAATTCAAAGTGCTACCTTCTATTGATTCGGGGCACACACAGCATCAAAGATACCCTAACTGCGGCTACTGGTGCTGTGGTCCCTTTTCATCACTCAGTTTTACATGATGGTGGGATAAGTAATGTAGTTCTAGGATACGCACACTGCGGGATGGTTGCTGCTGCTCGTTGGATTGCAAAGCTGAGCACTCCTTTCCTGGTTAAAGCTCTTGCTGAAAGCCCAGACTACAAAGTTAAGGTAATTTTGTAATCTCTCTTAGAAGGAATGTTAGGACTCCCTGTAGGGAACTACTTGATTAATACTTATAACAGAATCTCCTTCATTGTGGAATTTTCCTTTTTCCATCTTGGTGCACAGCTAGTGATTCGGTTGGAAGTCTTAGTTTGGTATCTTGTTGCCATTTCCAGGTAGTTGGGCATTCACTTGGTGGTGGTACAGCTGCTCTGTTAACATATATCCTCAGAGAACAGAAAGAGTTTTCATCAAGCACATGCGTCACTTTTGCCCCAGGTATGACCATCTGATGTGGAGCATCTCTCTTGACATTGCAAGTAAATTGATACCAGATAAACATGTTTCAAGCAAGATTTAAAAAAATTATATGAGGTGTCTTGGTTCTTGGATAATGCTGACTGTTCCTTTCCGTTCTCAGCTGCATGCATGACTTGGGATTTGGCAGAGTCAGGAAAGCACTTCATAACTACTGTAATTAATGGCTCCGATTTGGTTCCTACATTTTCTGCTGCTTCTGTTGATGACCTCCGCTCTGAGGTACTGAAACTCTTCTTTCCCTATCCTCTGAGAAACTAGAGTTGCTATTCCTTAATTCCAATCTTCTTCTTTTCGGAGCCTTGAATTCTGCTTCTGTAATTCTAATGAAGGCTGGGTTTTATATCAGGTGACAGCTTCATCCTGGTTGAACGATTTGCGGAACCAGATGGAGCGTACCAGGGTCTTAAATGTAGTTTATCGCTCTGCAACTGCTTTAGGGTCTCATCTGCCCTCCATAGCCAGTGCTAAAGCCCGGGTTGCTAGTGCAGGTGCTCTTCTGCGGCCAGTCTCCACTCGCACCCAGGTGAACATCTTTGTGCCAAAGCTTACAGCTCCCAAAATTGCTATATACCTTTCTGCTTGCCTCATTTCATTGATAATTCTATCAAAGGTCCTGTTGCAGACTTGCGGGTACTACGCGATATTAGAAAGGCCTGCCCTCATGTATCGACTGATAAGTTGTATTTATTTAGGGCATGATGAAGCGTGCACAGAACGTTGCTCAAGCTGTTGTTCGGACCCGATCATCTCTGCCATCATGGTCATGCATCGGTGAACGCCGCCGCATTGTGGGCCCTGTGTCAAGCTCAAAAGTGGAAGAAATATCTGAAACTTCTCTTCTGATTGAAACCACATCCAACTCTCTCACGACTGAAGAGGTGGCTCCAGAATGTGGCCATAACAAGATCGACTATAACTCCCATGGTGGATCTGAAATTGACAATACAGATGAAGAGGAGGAGCTCACTCCAGTGGATCGAGTCAGCCAGGCAGCAGCAGAGGATGTAACGGAAGGTGAGCTGTGGTATGAATTAGAAAAGGAGCTTCATATGCAGGAGACTCAACCTGAAATCGAAGCCAGAGAGGAAGTAGCAGCCGCAGCAAAGGAAATCAGCGAGGAGGAAAATGCAGTCGGGAACCAGAAGCAGGTTTCTTCTTCGGACGAGTTGGAAGGCCACCGGTTCTACCCTCCTGGGAGGATTATGCATATAGTTTCGCAGTCTAGTTTATCGAGTGATGGAGAAATGGACACTGACGAGCCGATGGAGGAACGAGTTGGGATCTACAAGACACCTAGAGAACTGTACAGTAAAATTCGGCTTTCAAAGACAATGATAAATGATCATTATATGCCCATGTATAAAAAGATGATGGAGATGTTGATAAGACATCTAGAAAGTGATGTCGCATGTAGTTGTGAAGTATGAAAACATGTATTGGAGCATTCCTATATTAGAGGTTAAGATGTGAGAGCCTGGAAGTGCACCAATTCTCTTTTTCCTTAAAATTGTCAAAACCAGCAGTTATGGTCAGTGTTGGGAGAAAGAAGCTTCCTTGGTTTGTCCACAGGGCATACTAGATTAATAGGAGGACACGAAGTGTAACCTTTTTATGGGCTTGTCCCACTTGATTGCTTGTTTTATAAACACTAAATGTGAAATCTGTGTTACACATGAATATGTATTATATCAATAAAAGAAATTAATTATAAATTCATATATAAATAAAGATAGTGAATAAATATAATTAATATACATATAAAAGAATAAATGGAGCCTACTGCATAGAAAAGTGAGTGGTTAGTTATACTTTTTAAGTTTATTATCTTATCCTATACAAAGGGCAAATATAAAAAGTTAAAAGTGAACTAAAAAAAGGGTCTTTATTTAAAGTATTAATAGATTTTATGAGAACCAAGAGAGATTGGTCCGAGTGGTAAGCAGCTCGGTACCGTTTAAAGAGGTTTCAGGCTCGAGACCTCATGTATGCAGCTGCTTGGATACCGTGGCTGTCGACCAAAAAAAAAAAGATTTTATGAGAACAAAGTCTCAGAGGTTTCTACGAATCAAATAACTCGGGAAAGTGAATTACAAAGTAAACAGGGGGACGCGGACGCCTATTAACCGATAGCTAACCGTAGAGTAGAAGAAATAGATCCCCTGATGTCATGGGCCTGGGTCCATACCGTTCAAGCCCATTACCGGTTTCCATGTCTGACCCGCCAGCTCTGCAATTGACCACGTGTCTCTTCTCTCCGGTCAAAGTCAGAGTTCTCCGGCCAACCGCCAGACGACATCGCATCGCATCATAAGCTTCGGAATCTCCGTCTTCCACGGAATCGAAAATCCGCCAGCAAGCAACTGTCGTCGTCACTCATTCTCCTCCTCTCCGGGGTGTCCTCTGCCCCGCAGTTTCCCGGGAAAACCTAATTCCGGCGTCCTCTCCGTCCATCATCTCTCTGATTTCCTCAATCTCCGATCTCGTCGACATGGACCTTCTACTCATGACCGACAATCTGACTTCAGCGGCGGCGCAAGGCATAGGGTTTGCAAACCTTCTCCTCCTCCGCCCATCCATGACGTCCGTCTCCCTCTCGGATCCCTCCCCCGACCAGCCGCCTCCTGCCGCGTCGCCTCTCCATATATCGGCCGCTGTCTTCCCTGCAGTGCAGTCCAACTCGTGCAAGACCCTCCCGCGTAGAATCCGACAAAAACGGCGCCGCACGAGGCGGATCTCCTTATCCGGAGACGACTCCGACGGAAAAGGCACTCCGTACGGGGATGACTGCGCCGACGGAGATGATCCCTTTGACGGAGGATCTGGATTCTATGGTGGTGGCAGCGGAGGTTGGAATTTTGGCGGCAACGGTTCGGATGACTCATCCTCCAGGCCACACCCAGGTTCGAGGTTCGCATTTGATTTTATTTATGAGGTCGTTTGCTGGATTGCACTTGCCAATTGCGTGCACTTTGCTTTCAAGAAGGCAGTGAGGATTGCGGCCGATGTTATTTCTGATGCGGGGAGAGAGAAGGTTTCAATAAGACTGACAGCAATTTGTTAGTCTGCTAACATTGTCTCTGCTGCCTATGAATGTGATTATCAAATGAGGAAATTAGTGTTGATTTCAGTATCTAGTTGGGGATATTGGGATGGGTGAAATTCATTTCATAGTACTTCTGTAAATAATGTATATGTTGCATCATGGACTTGATATGGTACATAACTCCCTGTCATTGCAGACTTACTCTGTCACCAATTTGTGTATAGTTCAGTTGATCAATTTGATTGGTTGATTGAGCATATGTTTTCATCAATTAGCCTTATGTATGTTGTTTATATTATCAATGTTCTTGGTTCCCTGGCCAAAGGCAATGTAATATGTAGCCTTGCTGCACTGGCAACCCATTTTGTGGTGGAGGTTCAGATACTCAACTGGACTGCACATGCTCTGTTGGCTTCACACTGTCATGCTCCCACTGTCTTTCCGGAAGGATTCTTTTAATAATTTTTCATGACCCGTTCTGCTTCTGAAAGTATAAATAGAACATCTTTGCTGACTGGCTGACACGAGCACTAGATATAGGCATCCACCAGAAGCTGGGAGATGTCACACGCTAGTTTCTATGTTAATCAATAGCTTTTCCTACCTTCTGGACCATGAAACTTCACGGTGGCAAGTAAGTATTCAAAGCAGGTCTGTTGGAAAATATGAGCAGTTGTTTGCGTTGGTTTTTCATATCTTCTTAACCAACAACATATTCTGAAATTCACTTCTTGAGTGGAGTCATATTGGTTGCTGTGGTGAGCTAGAATATCAATTATATGGTTGTTTGGAAGGATGAATTTGGAGTGAAATGATTCTAAGAGAGATCTTCATTCCTCCAAATGCACCATTCGAATGGAAATATAGACAACATGCTACCCCTTCCCATCTCTTAGACAAATGGAGAGGAACCCAAGGGCCTCTTTGGGATTCAGTTTATTGAAGTTCTTTCTATAGAAAGTCGGATTACTCTCTCATGCTTAGGAGCAGAATTACCCTTTCTCTGGTTTCACTCTTCTTTACACTCGTAACCTTTGCGTCTTCTCATTGTCAGTGTTTTTATCCCTAATAAAGCAACTTATTTACAACCCAAGAAAACTTATATATTATTTGTTTTTGATCCAGCATTTGTCTAAGATGTTCATTGCTATGCATGCCAATATCGTTGTTTGGTTCAATTCTAGGTGGGTTTCTTTGCTTAGTACATATTGTTCAGTACCTCTGATTTTTCCTAATGATATGCTTGATTTTATGGAAGTTCAGGTTTGCATCTTAGGTTTTTAGATAGGCTTGGTAAATGTTCCTGATGGAACACGGGTTATCTGTGTGCAAACAATGATTAGTAGTATGGATGATATGGTTTGGAAGTATTAGATCAGGTGCCTCTTTGGTAATATAGAGGAAGTGAACTAGTGGGAAGAGAACCTTAAGAAGTAAATTCTCTCTTTTTTTCAATTAAATAATAATGTTCATTCAACTAAACTCGAGTAATGACATGTGTTCATAGAAGTTCCTGAAATCATAAAAGCTCTAACTCAACTGAAGAGCTGAAGTGAGAGAACAACTAGCTATTTCCAACTAAAACCCCGACAGCAGCTATTCTTTCTTGAATCATCTGCACTATTTAATGTTACCACGCTAAATTGCTATGCTTTTGTATTCTGGATCACTCCAATTACTTACAACTGTTTTGTTTCTTCACTGCCATCTACAAGTGTGATGTGAAGTGGAGACGTTGAAAGTTGGCTGAAAATCATTACAGGTACTGTTTTCATGTTGAATCTCTCCATTGTTCTTCTCTCAAATTGTGCATATCTTGGACGGTGAAGATTACTCAGTAGGCAAATGGGATGTCAATTCCTGAGGCTTTATTAGATGCAGCCAATCTATACGCCTTTTCGAGATGTCTGAGTTATGAGCCTGACTCCGGCCATGGTTCTTTCTTTTTAAACGATCTCTACAAATCTGGATGTGATTGCCTATAGCATTGTCGTTTTCGGGGTTATATCAAAAAAAAGAAAAGAAAAGAAGACACATCAATTCAGTAAGAGAATAGGAGAAAGACGAAAATAAAGGGATATGAGAGTCCTATCAATGTAATTCGAATTTAGAATTTCTTAGTTTTAAACTGATGATAAAATCGCTGTACTAAACTCTATTACTTCATTTGTTCTTGTCAAATCCAATTTGTCTTCTAAATGGAGAGGTCCAGACCCCACACGATTGCAACCCTTTTGGTTTTGGTTAGTGTACCTTAGCCCCACTTGGCACTTGTGTCTCAACCCACAATCGATGGACGGGCAGTGGTCCTCGTAAACCCTATCTTCTCGACCATGATAGTGGGTTGTCTCTTTGGGAGTTCACATCGATTTGATACCATGACATGAAATACCTTCTCCAACAACTCTCTCTTATTAACTATTGTTAACTAAATGAATCTCTGTTGTATGAATGAGAACTGATAAGGAAAGAAACTAATAAGCATAGGCAAGTTACAAATTGATTTGACTTTTCAGTTTATAAATGAGAGAAAGATACTGAAAGTATTATATATTTATCGATTCTTACAAGTGAATCATAAATATTTTAAAGTATTAAATCAAATCTTGTATATTATTCTGATTACAATATCGAGTTCTTTCAATTATTTACCGTCACTTAAGCTGACGTGACGTTAAGGTTGCATTAACACATGTTAACTTAAAGTAATAGTCGATGACGAAAGTGACTCAATATTATAATGCGGATAACATATATGACTTAATTTAACATTTTAAAATATTTAAGACTTACTTGTAAGAATCGATAAATATATAAAATTTCCGATATCATTTTCTCATTTATAAACTCCCACATGGACTTTGATATGTCTCTGCACTGCACCCTCAGCAAATTTTCTCTGCCAAACTTCCAGTCTCTCTCTTTCAAAGCTGTTGACTCGAGCGTTAAAGGTTTGGTTTGACTTCCTCTTGTGTTATCGGCTTGAAATCGGGTCACGGTTCTACATGTCGGGAGGTAATCGATTCTCGGCAAGGTCAAGTTTCTAATCACATGAAAAAAAAAACAAGCATCACCTTTCGTAAATCGTACTTAGCCATCAAGGGGGTGCGTGGGATGATGGTCCTCTGCGGTAGACCACGCCTGAACTAGAAGATGTCGGTGATTTAACATCGTATAAAGTAAAACCCTTATAATATGTCCATAATCTTGACCAACGTGAATTAATAAATGTAATCAGACACTTTTTCTACTTAAATAAAATTTTAAATTTAAATTTCATGAACAAAAAATTCACAACTGAAAGAGATTTATCCCTTCATCATATCGATCAGACTTAATCCGAATTAATCAGATTCCGTTTAAGCAAAATATAACTTAATTAAGACTAGAGTTAGGATACATGCACCGACGGTTCCGAGCATATTTCAAGGGTTAAGAATGGAGTCGGCAGATAACGACAAACAGCATGATGCATCCGATCACCCGCCACGCCATGCCCACCTTTTTTTTTTTTTAATACACTATACATAAAGTTAGCCCAGCCCTGCCGAGTGGTAAGCAGCTCGGTGCCGCTTAAGGAGGTCTCAGGTTCGAGACCTCACGTACGCAGACACCCCTCTTGGGAGCCTCACCCGCCATTGCCAGGCGTGCGACCCGGGGCGACCAACGGATTAGTCAAGTATGGTTGGCTGAAAGATGTCATCTCACCGCTGGTGGGGCCTGCTTGGATACCGTGGCTGGCGACCAAAAAAAAAAAAGTTAGCCCAGCCCCGGTACTCTTCCTTAGTTATAATCTACTCCCTGAACTTTGCTGGTTTTCTGCTACTAGTCCTTCGTCGGTAAGGGGCCTGGGTAATATCCCTGCACTGGCTCTGATGGTGGTCGCTCTTTCACGAGGTCCCCCATCATCCACAGCTCCTCCGCCAGCCTCCGGCCTCCTCTCGCCGCCTCAGTCTCCGCCTCCGCCTCCGCCTCCGCCAGCCCCAGGAACACCTCCAAGCTCGAAATCTGCTCCTTCAGCTCGGGTTCGAGCCGGACGCACCTCCGCTTCTCCGGCGGATTGTCGGGCTTCTGAGGAGGAGGAAGGGGGAAGTTCAGCTTTGCCTTATCTCCGCGGATGCGGACGGCGGCCCTGTCGTAGGCGAGGGCGGCCTCCTCGGCGGAGTTGAAGGTGCCGAGCCAGACGCGGACGCCCTGGTGGGGATCCCGGATCTCCGCTGCCCACTTCCCCCACGGCCGTCTCCGGATCCCTCTGTAGACGTTCTTCCGAGCACTGACAGAAGAATCGCTCTTCCGCTGATCCTCCTCCGCCACGTGGCACCTCGCCGGCTTCTGATTCTTATTTGCTTTCGGCACTACAATCCAAGAGAGAGGAGACAAAAGATGAACGAAAATTTACAGAACTCGTGACATTGAACCTTTTTGCATTTTTTATTGGGTACCACGACCGGGAGCTGGTACCTCTGACATGTTGACCGGGGTTCTTAGAGACTTCGGCGCCGGAGGAGTCTAGACCGAGGAGGTCTGAGACGGCGTCGAGTTCAGACCAGAGACTGCCGCCGGTGGATCGGCGGCCCCGTCTTATCTCGACGAGATCGGAGATCAGTGGGCCTCCGCACATTGTACGAGTCTGATAAAATATAGAGAGAGAGAGAGAGAGCTAGAGGCAAATTGCGAAGTGCGGATTTATAAAGACCAGTTGACTCCAGAAACGACATTTTTCTGAAAAGATGATTTTCACTAAGTTAGTGTCAAATTTGAAAAAAACAAATTTGAAGTGTGTAAAAGAAGGTCGGTAGATCGTACTGGCTCAAACGTTGAATTTATAAGAGTAATAAATATTATGTTAATGAAGGAGTTAATGATTATAATAGTAAATTAACTTATTTATAGATTAAATAATCAATAAAATATAAAATATAAAATCTAACAGATAATTAAATATTTTAACAACTACATTAACTGGATATCTAAAAAACCATTTTCTAGAATAATAAAACCAAACTCAAGAGTTAGGTTCGTTCTTAAGATATTTCTTTTTTAAGTGAAGTCTCACATTCGAGTTTTCTTAATAAAAAGTTATTTTTAAAAGAGTTTTACATTTTATTAAACCGATCGAATTCGAATCTGAACTAGTGAGGGTATATTAGATTCTTAAATATTAGGTATAGTTCAAAAATAAGAAATAGGGGGAGTTTCCTGGAAAGAGGGTGAAGTAAAGAGAATTAATGACCATGAACTTTCAGTCAAAGTTTCAAATTTACCGTGGGCGTGTGAAAGGGGAGTCATAAGCCTTTAGAACCTCGCAATGTCTATCGTCCATCACATCCTCTGCCAGTGTTACGGACGGGAGGCTCGTGACAAGCGTACTTGATGAAATTAGGAGATTTGGTTGGCTAAACTTAAATGAAAATTATCGAACATCGACGAGGAGAGGTGGTTGGGTCTTGGCATTAGGTTTCGAACATGTGAACTAACAACCATGGTTCTTGACAGTGCCGTGGTGGCTACGAACGAGGCCTTCGCTGCATAACGCACTGGACATTTCACCTAACCGTGCCAGCTGAACGAACGTGTTCTTAGGCTTTTTGGGCCTTGTGAGAATATACACAACATCCCAGCCAGCCTTATGTTATCAATATGAAATTCAAGGCGCATCGCATTCGGCGTGACAAGTTCATGCGCAAACAAACATGGTGATCCTCTATGAGCAGTCAGTATTGATTCCCACGTTGGACGGGTTGATCGGAATTTTTTCGGAATCCCAACCCGACCGTAGATTAGTCTCGATGTACGTTTTGGCTGGTTCGGGAATATTACGTGGTGTAAACAAAAAAAAATAACTATAATATCTCATTCTTGTACAACTAACATAAAACTCACGGTATTCACATGGCGCCTCGTCTTTCCTCTCCGTGTAAGACCTTTAGAGTCGATCAAAGCTCTTGATTTCATCACATCACGTGTGGTTTGACATGGGCAGCCGCCCACCTTTGTGAAAACTCATGAAAAATACGGTCGATAGTATGTACCCATGAATTTTTAAAAGTTAAAGTTTTAGTTTTTTGGGGAAAAAATGGTCATAGTAAATTTTAAACTTTGACCAAATTTCATGATTATTGAGTTTGTTTTTAACAAATCCACCCGGCATTTGAACCGGAATCATACTCTCAATCATCGATATTCCATATGAAGTGATCGATAACTTCATGGTCGACCGGCTGGGTGGCTTCTGGGCATCTCTCGGGATCCCAAACACGATGCTTTCAGCAATTGTAGCAATCCACACGTACCGAAGATCAAGCATGTGGCTTGGCTGTGAACCACGGTATCAGTGCTTCAAATCTCTCTTGATGCACAGCTGGCCCGATGCTTTCAAACTGATAAGTTCTATGTTGCATCGATTTGAACGATGGACGGGTCACAATTATTCACAGAGAGAATCCACGCTGCCCCAGTGGTCTTTTCACATATTTTTCTAGCAGTAATTCTACGTCCAAAATTGCATGCAACGGAGGTTTGGCAATCCGTTTGCAAACCTAGTGGAATGAGGCCCAGCCCAGTGAGGACATGGGCCCAAAATAGATGGGCCTTTTGTCAGGCCTTCCACACTGACTGGACCTATCCGAAGAGCCCAAGCACGTGGTGTGGTGTCCCTATAAGTTTGAAATCTAAAGCCAACTGCCAACTTGGGGTTGACCCAGTGATTCCCTCACTAGGCACTCAAATGGGTGATCCCAGAATCGAACTTCAGGTTGGGAGGGTCGACTGGAATTTTTCCAGGGAAGTCCGGGATACTGTGTGGTGCAAAAAAAAAAAAAAAGAAATCTAAAGCCCACGGGCAGAAGAGGGGTAACGTTCAAATCTCACGTCGCTCTCTTGTTCTCTCCCTGTTCCTCTCTGATTTTCAAGTGAACGGAGACTGGGAGTGTCGGAAGCTCTGCATAGACAATTGGAAACTGAAAGCTGATTTAATAGATATAAGTGAAACCTTCATTGAACTAAATGTTAAGCCAGTCCAGTTAGATTGGCAGTAGGTAGGACGAACATTTACCAACTAGTAGTTGATTCTGATGTCCAATGAATTTTATTGATATTGTCATAGCGATCTTAGATTCTTGATCATTCTTTGGGAACTGGGGGATGTCCAATGGGGGATTTCCAGTTTGCAAGTTCCTGTTTTGAGGAAGGCAGGTGCTCTAATGACCCCCTATTTCACCCTGTTTCTTACTCAGTATTTTCTATTCCACTGATCTCTCTCAATCAACTAGTTTAGTGGAGCGGATTCAACCCCTTCACCCTGTTTTCACACTCTCTTCTTTTCTTCCGTATTCCTTGATGAATCTATCAAATTCTTCCTTGCTGGTGATGTCTTTGCATCTATGCAGGTAAAAAGACAGTTCCCTAAAACCTGACACCAATGAGTTACACTACCTCTATTTCTCAGTGTTTTCTAGCTAAGGGGGACGAAAGTGTTGTTTACGGACTAACTTTTGGAGTAGGTATGCTTTAGTGCTTAAGTTCCCTTTTGCATGAATAGGGTGCAAAAAGATTTACCTATATCTCCGTATGAATCATTGGAAGCTAGAGCAATGTGAACTGCCCCGCTGACCTGCAAACCCGCATAGTCATTTCTCCAAAGCACCGAAGAGAGCGACACAGAGGAAGACGGGACGGAAAGCTCAAGAGGAGAAACGACACAGACGGACCAGAAATGGGCCTGAAAGTGGAAAGAGAGAGATTTCCCTCTTATTTCCAATGAGATATAATCTTACCGCCGGAGGGGTGTGAGGTTGATATTGATATTGTACCGACTGATTTCTTGAGTATTATTATGATATTATTATTCTACTTTAGAAAGCCCGCAGCAACTCACCCCTACAATTTCTTTTCAGCTAAGTTACTATTTTGTTCGAATCAACTTGAGGTGAGGCCATTGAATATATTACAGCAGGTTTTTGTCTAATCTGGGGAGACTCTGCCAAATTTTTGGGTTTCCATGTTTGTTCGGGCACGGATGGAGTACCTGTAGATCTAGGACGACCCGACCTATACAAATTTTTAGAAAAGTGTTCTCTCACCAAATCACACCACCAGCGGATCACAAAACTTTGAAGAACATACTTACCATAATATGATGATCGTCCTATCTCTGGAAAAGAAGCCGCATTTGATTTCACATGAATGAGCAACTGAAAGGAGGTGTGTTCTCACCAAATCAATTTCGACACTCAGAGAGCAAGCCACTTCCATATATGTCCAGCCTCAGACATTTAACAATGGGAGCAATGAGCTGGTTCTGCAGATCCCCGAAGTTCTTTCAGAGTCTGCAATCACGAATCATGTAGTCAGATCCCCAATGAAGCTAAATTTCGCTTAGTCCTGAATGTCAACTTCGCCATCTCCAGCTAAATCACTATGTTCCGTGTAGCTCTTTTCGTTTGGAACCTTTGCAAGCGATTGCAGTTACCCTTTCACAAGCACATACTGCATCACCAACAATATGAGTTATATACACATCAGAATTCGCCTGGACATGCTCATATGAAACAGAACAAAGCAGTGCAGGCATACTCTGGTGAAGTTCTCATAGGCACTGCTTCAGCTCGACCCATCATTGATCGGACTAGGACGCTCCCATAGCTTTCCATTGCTGCAACCACGTTGCTCAAGAACAAGAACCCTGGAGACGCTCCCATAGCTTTCCATTGCTGCAACCACATCGCTCAAGAACAAGAACCCTGGAGACCGAAGAAATGGATTTCCTCTGTTAAAACAGATGTTACTGGTATACGTATCCAATGATTGCAAGTTTGCATCTTATTATGCTTTTCCACCATAGCTTAACCATTGATATGTGTAAAGGAGAAAAACTTAATGGCAACATCGAAGTAAGAGTAAATGGGAGGACGAGGCTTGACGTAGAGGAGGATGAGTACGATGTTATCAGGTTTATCCCTATTGACGAGGTTGCTGAGGCACCAGGACAGGGCAGCTATGCTCTCCATTCTTGTCGGCTACAACTATCCTCCTCATCTTCTTCCATTCCCATTACTGAATTCAGCTGCAGTTCTGGGCTCTTTGAATCTGTGGAATGCTGTTTTATGGGACAGGGAAAATCATTCTATTAGCATAATTTTGCTTAAAAAACTCAAATTGGATCCTGTGAAACATTTAAACAGTTCTACTTCAAAAGCCATTCTATTAGGTAGAAAATCAAAGAGAAAATGCAACCGTAGAATTACCTTAAGGTCCACCTCCAGACATTCTATTAGTAAGAAATGCAACAAGAGAATGTTACCTTTAAGATTGTCATATCTCCAATGGTCAAGGGAGAGAGAAGGTTGCTCTCAAAGTTTTCCTTTGCCTCAACCGTAGAATTATCTAGCAATCTGTATATAGACTCGACAATGAAAATTGAAGAGAAAATGAACTAATCACCACTGCAGCAAAGTACTAATATGTACTGATAAGTGTGCAACGGCTTTAATTCTTGGTAGGGGGCAGATTTTCCATTACCTTATGATCAACATTCTGAAAGGGGATGCTAACCTGGGGAACCCCTGCAATGTATTCTCTTGCTTGCATCACACAAAAGCAGACGGTTTGTCCAGAATAAAATGAGCTATCTCGCCTTCAGAGTTGTAATACTTTCCATTAGACAAGGTAGGGAAGGTTACCATCAAATTTTTCCTTTGCCTCGACCACAGACCTATCTAGCTATCTGACTATAGGCTCTGCAATGAAAGTCGAAGAAAAAGTGAATCAATCACCAATGCAGCTAAGTACAATTCAAAGAGTATATCTTGATAATCAAAGAACTGACAAGTGTGCAAGGGCTTTAATACTTGGTGGAGGGACAACAGAGCAAGGGTTTTCTCCACAACCTTGTGATCAACATTTCGAGAGGGGAAACCATTAAATTGAGGTAAATGGTTTGATTTGTGTTCCTTGACCTCAATAGATTTGATCTTCCTTGTAGGGGGGGTAGGGGATTTTTGCATCTCAGGATGCTAACCTTGGGAACCCCTGCAATGCATTCTCTCGATTGCATCACACAAAATCAGATGGTTTATCAAGCATAAAATTAGTTCTCTCTATACTGTGTTGATTATCCCAGAGGGCCTGACTAAGCTATCAACCCACCCCACCGCCGGATATTGTCCCTAAACTGCAATTTTAAGAATAATGAAATATTCACTTCAACACCAGAAATTAACCAACGTTATTGTCAATTACACGTACCAAAGTTAAGAAAGTTCATTTTCTAGGAGATCTAAGAAAAGGGGCCATCTGAGATTTGACAGAGAACCTACCTGCTTCTTCAGCTATCAAACTAAATCAATGTCATGCGATCTAGTTCTAACCAAAATCCTCCATTAAAGCTTGAAATTCTCTTGATTCCATTCCACTTCACGTTCATTCCAAAAATCAGAAACCTTAAGCTTAGAATCCCTCATTTTTCAAGAATGATCAAGAAAACACGATCTTTTGTCATCGATCCTTTTCTCTGCAGTCACCAATGCACATGTCCATATTCAAGAGTTCATCTGGATTCTATCAGAATCCCAGAAACCGAACCGTAAATCTGAGTGAGTTAATCCAAGATGAGAGGCTTAATTTCTGAATCAACTGTATTACAACTTCACATAAAAGAATTTCCATACAACTTCATAGAAACTGCTAGGCTGTTCTTATTTGTTCGAATCAAGACTAAATTCCAATACTAAATTCTCAAACTTCATATAACATTAACAGTGAGCTCAACCCAACTCGAAGGATTTATTGAAATCCACCGGACTCAGTCGAGTTTTATCTTCAGTTCAGAGTTATCAGGTTCGACAGCAAACCTTGTGCAAAAATGTCGTTTCCTCTACTTGAGGGAAAAAGCAAGTGAAACCCAGAAGTTGAGG
This sequence comes from Lagerstroemia speciosa, assembly GCA_037672795.1. NCBI lineage: Eukaryota > Viridiplantae > Streptophyta > Magnoliopsida > Myrtales > Lythraceae > Lagerstroemia > Lagerstroemia speciosa. Next base: position 4,561,499 of record CM075296.1, read on the forward strand.
TCGAGAATCTGACCTAGAGAGAGGAAGTCCATGGGGAAAGTTTGGATCTTTCTTCGTTGTCTCTTACCGAGTTTCCTTCCTTACACAGAGTTGGGCCTCTCACCCTGTATAGTAGAAAACAGAGAGGAATAGAAGAAACTAAGCTTATAAACGTTGAATATGACCGTTAACTTCGGCTGCCGTTGGTTTTAAATTTCCAGCATGCAGAGGGACACCACGCGCGGTTACGCTGATCTCGTTTGTTGAAGCTGTGGTGATGGTGATCAACGGCCGATATTTTCCATTTTTAAAATTTTTAATAATGCATATATTCTTAATCGTCCATATGATTATAAAAATTTTTTCCCATTTTGAACTCTAGCAAAGTCTCTTGTTTGTAATTTTTTTTTCTCGTAAGAAATGACGAAATGGAGCAAAATAAAAGGTAAATGACACTTTAGATTATCAATCATTCACACTCTTTTTTGGTAATTGTATCACCTTTCATTCAGTTAATCAAGATGTACACAAAATGCCCACCAATTTACGTTCATCCTGACTCACGGGTAGCTCTCAAGGGAGGGCACCTATACAATTTCTCTTGTAGGATAGGCATGGATATATAAGCTTATCAGCTAAAAGTTTTATGACTGTGGTCTGCAGGAGGTTAGGGGGCTTAGATTTGACTTCAAAAATTCTAGACTCTCCCTCCCTCCCTAAAATGCAAATTATAGAGGTGAAAAATCATGCACGCTTTTACCAATTTTATTATAAATTTTTATTTTTTGTCTTTCATATTTTTAATTTTTATCACTTGAATCCTGCTACTTTTTCTATCCAAAAAGCATTTTTCATTCAAAATAATCAGCAGTAGAGCTTGACCCAGTTTTCTGATGATTGACTGACCGGCAAAGTGTCGAAGGCTTATCCATTCTGTGATTATTGATCGATCGACGGGCCTGTCGCTGGAGCCATGGTGGGGATGATTGGCAAGCTCCATGAGAGGAGGTAACTAATGCTGTAAAAATTCTTAGTACACAGGCTTTTGTCGTATTGCTTCATGGGATGTTGTCATGGAAATGTTTTCTTAGACATCGTGTTTGCTAAATAGGTCCGTAGGTTTAAATTCACAAACAGCTACAGCTTGTTTATCCGTAGGTTTAAATTTAGACAGTAGATCTGTTTAAATTTTCCGAAGGATGCAGCGTAATTGCACGAAAATGAAAGAAACACCAGAAGGAATCAATAGCACACCAAGTAGTGGTCTGATTGGCTCATCATAGGACCATCACGACTCACATTATTCCGAGCACCGTCTAATGCGTACATAACTAGACTCGGTGCTTTGTTTCAGGACACAAGCTCTGAACCTATCAAAACCAACCACGGTCGACCCTGGTGACTCCACCAAACAACTGAGCCGCCTTGATGTTATTCATGGCCCCTGCCTCTGCTGCAGGGAGCCAACCCTCTGGGTCGTTCTCGTGCTGCTCCTGAGGTGGGTGTTCGACCCGGTTAGTTCCCAGAGGAGGAAATCTCCTCCTCTGGCCCATCCTTTTAGGAGGATTCTGCTGCTTCACAGGGAAGAAGCGACTAAAATGGAAACCACGAGGTGGTTCCGGAGGTGGAGGAGAAGGAAAGAACTGCTGAGGGACTTGGGAAATTTTGGTTGTTCGATAAACGAAGTAAGGAGATGGAGCTGTCTCCATGGGGACTTCATTTCGCTGATAGAGGTAGCGCTGCTGCTGCTGCTGGTGGCCAAAGAATCTATCAATGGCCTCGAAACCTTCTTCACCAATCTGGCAAAGGTCTTCCTTTCGTGCCATGGAATGACTGACCACCTTGGACTTGGAGAACCTGAATGTTTTGGAAAGGGGGTGGTTGTATTTGAGATGTTTGTGTGTGTTCCTCGCAAAAATTGTTGGAGGGAGGCCTCAATTTATATGGCAATCATTAGAATCCCATTTGGATCTGATTCCTTTTTTTTTTTTTGGATAGTTTAATAGTCGGGAAAAGTTGTGTGTACAATTGAACTTAGTGAAGTACAAGGAAGCTTCTTATCTTTGGCTTTTACTTTCTAAACTTAGATTCACCTTTGAAATTTTGACTTTTTACTTTCAAAGCATGGGACCAACTTTGTAATTATTTTACCTATACTTAACAAATTATACGTCCAATTTCATATTTTCTCAAACAATTCAATATAGTTTTCAAAAATAACAATCTTACATCTCAATTTATAACCAAGTTGGATCGAGGATTGGAGAGTAGAGGTGGAAGAAAAGGCTTGGGATGGATTTAGGACTCTTTGTGCAGTCCTTATGTAGGGAGAGCAAGAAATTGTAATCTGAATTTTTATTATAACTTTAACTTTGCTGTTAATCTAATAATGCTCCAGTACTCCAAATTACAAAAGAGCTGGAGAAAAAATACATGCATACATATATACACACATGCACATATACATAGATATATAATGGCCAGCACAAGCTATTCTTCTAAACGAGTTAGTTATTTACGATCTTCTTTTGTTTAACTGGATTCCTTAATCGATTGGTTCTTCTTTTGTTTGGTACATAATCATTTCCATCAAGCTCAATTCCAGCTTTATTACAGATAGATGCTCCAAGCTAGCTGATGCTGTGGATAATGGACTGAGGATCCTAAATCTGCCCACCCCCTAATAAACTAATGCCTTATGTGCACTTGTTTAAGTAATTTTCTGGGCCGAGCATACGAGGAAGTGTGAACAGAGGCTCTCTTTCGGTTGATAAGGAACACGTCGGATTCTAATTTCCGAGGTCCGTGTCTTAGTCGCGTTCCAGGAAGGTTTAATGAAAGACTTGAGGTTCTTGATTCTCCATGGAAAAAGGAGGATTCTCTACTTGTGGGACACACATGCTTTCCACACCGTGTGTCACACCGTAGAGATAAGTACTAGCTTTTTCTGCTAACTTGAAAGATGAACCCGACTTCAACAGTGCCAAACATGAACCGACCAGTAAGGCAATAAACAAATGCTCACATCCAATAAGCTTTCCTCCTGACCGAAAGAATAGAAAGATTCCATTCCCATACCACATAATGGATATCAATCAATTCTCGCCCATGCAAATCCAGAGGAGTTGCAAATGAATTACTCCTACCGAGAGAAGCCATTTCTTTTCAAGGGGGTCGCCTGTTTGATTCCCATTCTGTTAGGCAATTCTAGAGGTCACTGGCCACTTCACTGTGTTTGATGTGTATGCACTATTGACATGGCATCATCGACGAAGGCTAAAGCACTTTGGAAAACCAGAAAACACTTATAAGAACGTGGATTTCTTTGAGTTTGGTTACCTCTACTTGCGTCCCACTCAGCTTCCATATTATTGGAGAATTAGGCACATATGTGTGGATTTGATTACGAGATCTGCTGGGATATTATTTGTGTGCATATCTTAAAGAATCTCAAAAATATCAAACATTTGCTATGAGAGATTATTTTCAGTCAGTTGTACGAAACTTATATAAGAGTTGGCTCTTCTTCTTCATCCAGCTTTTGAGTGTGACCTTTATTCTACGTTCTTTCAAATCATTTAGATCTGAAGGAGAGCGTTTAGCCGATGTAACTTGTTTGAGCCAGTCTCCAAATGAAATGAAAAAAAAAAATTAGCATACGGTAAGTTCATGGAAGTCCGACCAAGAAAAACAGATTGTTAATACAATCACTTGCACCAAGTTATCAATAGAGTTAACCAACTTGAACAGTCACTGGCCCTGCACTTACTTTTGTGCGGTGTCCCTAAAATGCACTGGAGATCAGCGACTACATCTGAATTCGACTAGTGAATTCACTTGAAACTTTCTTCTTTTAATGTCAGAGCTAATTAAGAAAGAAACAATGAAAGGGATGCTCTGAACGAATGATGGAACTAGTGCATTCTCATCCTAGTTTCTCAAGTATCCAAGGTCGAGTTTTGTTCTTCTCAGCATGCCGGTTTGACCACTAACCCTTAGCTAAGAAGTCCTGATATCTTCTTATTACAAGGTTATTCAAATAAGAATTTCAACCTAGATCATGAAATATAGTTTGCTTGTTGAACATTCAAGTGGTTTGACAAGCTTTTCGCATGAACAATGTATTTTATTTTAGTTTATTGTGAATTGAGAAAATTTATGATTGGGATAATGTATTGAGAATGTTTGAGGGAGCTGACCTGATCTGGGCTTCCGGATACTGGGTGGCAGGACCTATCACATTTCTAGCATAGTTCAGTTGAAGCTTGAAAATCTGTAGGTTTAATCTATCGAACAGCAGCTTGCTTCCAAGTCATAGAGTTTGAATTAGCTTTCTATCTTTACACTGCAGTCCACTTACTGCTTCGAGTTCAGATTGTAAAATATGTCAAATTTTCTGGAGGACACTTCCGAATCACACGAAAATGGAAGAAATACCAGAGGAAATTAACAGCGCACCAAGTAGTAGTCTGATTGGTTGTAAATTGTTTACAAACTCGTCATAGGACCATCTCGGCTCACATTATTCCTAGCACTGTTTACCGGATACATAACTAGACTCTGGTGCTTAGTTTCTTGACATGAGCTTTTGACCTATCAAAACCAACCACGATCAACCCTTGTGATTCCGCCAAACAACCGAGCAGCCTTGAAGTTATTCATGGCCGCTGCCTCTGATGCAGGAACCCGACCACCCTCCATCCCATTCTCGTTGTGCTCCTGAGGTGGGTATTGGACGTAGCTAGGTGCCAGGGGAGGAAATCCTCTCCTGATCTCGCTCATCCTCTGGGGAGGATTCTGCTGCTTCACAGGGAAGAAGCGGCTAAACAGGAAACCACGAGGTAGGCGAGGAGAATAGAACTGCTGAGGGACTTGGGAAACTTTGGTTGTTCGGTAAACTACGTAAGGAGATGGAACCGACTGCAGGGGGGCTTCACTTTGGTGGTGGAGGTAGTGTTGCTGCTGCTGTTGGCCAAAGAACCTATCGATGGCCTCAAAACCTTCTTCCCCGATCTGGCCAAGGTCTTCCTTTCGTTCCATGGAGTTGCTAACTTGGAGCAACCAAATGCTGTGCAAGTGCAAAGGGTATTATTGGCTTGGGAGTTCAGAAGTGTTAGTTTGTCGTCTGTGTCTACGGCCTGGCAAAAAATGTTGGAGGATGGCCTCTATATGGCAATCGTGAGAATCCCATTTGCAACTTGATTCCTCTTTTCTGATGTCTCGGTTAGGAAAAGTCGTGTGAATATACAATAGAACTTGGTGAACAGCATGTGCGGAGAAGCTTCTCATATTAAACTTTTACCCTTGTATTGTGCTTATTTTGATATAATTTTGGGGAAAATCCCAACTCTACACTTTGAATTATAATGTTTAGCCATAAAATTAATTGTAACATGAGTCAAATCCTTACGGTGTAATTTGTAAAATTTTTAAATTCAAAAGCAATGACCAAATTTATATTTTTCAAAACAATATGATGGATTTACCAAACAAAATATTTTTATGTCTTAACTTATAATTCAATAAAATTTTACTATGATTTTCTTCATACATTAACATTCACCTCATTCTAAATTCGTCCTCAGCAAAAATCAACACGATTCTGTAATCGGTTGATTCTTTTTTCTTTTTGGGCGCATTTCCAGCATTATTATAGGTAGATAGATGCACCAAGTTAATCGATGCAGTGGATCTGGGACTGAGGATCCTTAATAATGCACCCAACCCAACAAACAAATTAACTAATGTTATGCACTTGTCTAAGAAAGTTTCGTGCCCCAAGCACATACGGAAGTGTGAACATAGGCTTTTTTTCGGTCAATAATGGAACACATCAGATTCTAATTGACGAGGTCCAGGTCTTGGTCATCTTCCAGGATGCTTAATGGAAGATTTGTGGTTCTTTATTCTCTATGGAAAAAGAGGATTCTCTACTTGTGGGGGACACACTGGCTTTCCCACCCGCCATGAGTCACATGTAGAGATGAGAACTAACTTGCTTTCTTCTGCTAACTTGTAAGTTCAACTCGGTTTCAACTTTGCTGAACACGAACTGACTAGTAAGGCAATAAACATGTGTAATCTCCACCCGGTCCATAAGAGATTGGACCCATGTCTATCCCAAAAACTCGAGCTAGTAGAATGGTGGTACCCACTCTCTTATAAACCGAACTTCTTTTTGTCATTTTTCTGATGTGAGATTTATATCTCAACACCTGCCCTCACGTGACAACGTGCTCACACTTGACACATACCTTTTAAAGGCCCGCCTTCAACAACTGACCTCGAGCCGGATATTTTTTCTTCTGAACTTGGATGAGAGGGGACAATTGACCACGAGTCGGACATTTTTTCTTCCGGTCTCGGACTTAATGGACCACGAGTTTCACACTCGAGTCTAGCGTGGTGTGAACCTGCACAGTTAGCTCTGATACCATATGAAATTTCCACCCAGCCCATAAGAGACTGGGCTCATATCCATCCAAAAAGCTCAAGCTAATAGGTGGTAGTACCCAATTCTCTTATAAATCGGACTATTTGATCGATGTGGGATTCTAATCTCAACAAAACAAATGCTATCTCCAATAAGCATTCCTGCCCAAAAGAACAGAAAGATTCCGTTTCCATATTGAATAGTTCATACCAACCGATTCTTGTCCATGAAAATCCAAACGAGTTGCAAACCAATTTACTCCAACCGAATGAAGCCATTTCCTTCGGGGGACTGTATGCAGTATTCTATTTGGTTCCTCTATTCTGTAACAAATTTCTCATTTTGCTGAAATGGTGTCCCTGACCTAACACTTGTGGAAATCAACACGAGGAAGATACCACTGTGAATTGTTCTTTGTAAAATCCCTCTGCATCTTTACAACCCAGAGGTTATCTCACCTTGAAAATGCTAGAATATGTGTAGGATTGGATTTTGATGATGAGAATGAGGAAGCATTCCATCGGAAATGGGACCTAACTAATAATGGACAGGTATGAAGTAACTCCACTATTTGCCTTGCAGTACAGCACTAGAGGCTACTAGACTGATCTTCTTCATGGTAGTGTATTCTTCCAACTTAGTCGTGGAAAGAAGTCTATGGAGAGAGCAGATTCAAATTGAGTAAATGGAGCTCTTTGGTGATGCCTACTTGGTTTGAAGTAAGTAACTCAACCTGGCAAAGTTTACAAACTGGGGGGTGAGGTAAGGCAGTATAGGTCTACAGAAGACCTCAAGAACTGCCTCCTCGACCTTCAAGTCACAGACCATGTAGCTCGAGGTTTCTTTTTCAGATGGAACAACAGAAGAACTGCAGGTTTCCAGTTTAAGAAGCTTGCTATGAAGACTGAGCATGGGTTGTCGCAACCCCGAAAAAAAAATCGAGTTCGCGATATTGTAGTAATAAAAATTAAAAAGGAGCCGCCACTAATCGTTTATGGAACTAGTCCTAAGGCCGATTAGAACCTACAATTCACCTAAGTGAGCATGACACTAACCACATAGGTTTTTATTGGTTGGTCTTGAACTAAAGTTAGATTCGGAGGTTCTATTACACTCGAAATGCTCGCAAGCACATTGACAAGCCCTAAGTCAGTACCCTAGTAATGTTTTTCAATTTGCCTTATTTTTATTTAATCTTGTATTTTCTAATCCTATGACCAAATATGTGGAAGAATACACAAACGATACATGAAATTCCTCAAGGATACAAATCACTACTTTTTCAAAGAAATTATACTGCATATGCATGTTGACACTAAGATGATAATGCTAAACGATTGAAAGCCACTTATACACCCTATCAATAGCTCGGAGCCACTGTTAATTCATGAATATGACTAACACTTAGTAAAAAATTCTTGAAAGAAAGGAGAATGGACAGATGAAGGACCAATCGCGATTTATGAAGGACGTGAATACATCCATTAGTACAAGCATGAAACCTAGTGATTTACAAGTCAGCCATCTATGAATCAACCTACTCAAACCAATCATCAATCCAAATCAAGAAATCACAAGCAAGGAAATGATCTTTGAAAAAAATTGCATTTCGTTAGATCAAGGCTACTATAAGGACAATCCCATTGAAATAATATCATTTCGTATCAATGAAAAAAAAAAGGCCTTCCACGAAGCAAGCGGCAAAGTTGCAGACCAAGAAGACTTAAATAAATGAGATTTGGTGACGACCCATCTGATCCTGAATTTAATGACTCATGAACCTATGATGGGCCACGAAAAGGAAACCAAGTACGAAAGTCAAGCAATTGGCTATAGCCATCCTAATACCAACGGTCTAATCACATTCAAACAATTCAACTATTATAAAACACGTCATGGGGAGCAATGAACAATGAACCATAATTTAGCATGTTAATAACAAACATCAATTAATGGCAAATCATGAGACTTAGTGACAAACAACAATGGCAGGATAAATATGAGGATTAACTAGTGCAAAAATAGCAGCAAAGTAACAATATGAAGTCGAAGCAACAATCATCCAATAATCAAAACGACTGAATGTTAGGAGAGAAATGAAGAGGCTTACCTAGCGCACCCATAGCAAAATTGGCTCGATGTGTCGTTGACCCAAGCAGCAACGTCCTGGTAAATGCAATGGGGCTTAGCAATAACAAGTAATATGCAGCAGTAGCGGTGAGAAAAAGATGCTGGCAAGGAGTCTCTATGGAACAATCTCTCGCAGAATTGTCCTTGTCCCCATCTAGAAGCTCCGCAAAATGGTCACCATTTTTTTTTTTCGGCTGTCCTCCCTCCTTTCATACACTTCATCCAGGAATTAAACCCGATAAGAGAAAAGATAATGAGGCTCAAAATCAGTCATGCATCATATAATTTCTGGACTAATGAAACCACAGTAATATTTCCTTTCCACTTCTGCTCCAGCCTTATAGGTGGAATATTATCAATATATATCACTTCTGGACCTGCTCCTTTTTTCTTCTCCTCAGCTGAGAACAAGTTTTTTTTCCTTTATAACACTTTCTAATAAATATTACCATGTAACTGAGTGTTGAAAAGAAGAATCCCACGAAAATGCCTCAGAATTAGTGAGAAACGAATTTTTTTGAATCTAACTGGCCAGTATGGGCCGGCCCTGCATACTGAGGCTTAGAGATCAATTTTCTCAGGCTACTTCTGGACTTTTCAACATTTCGCTCTATTTTTATATCAATCATTCATTAGAATCCAAATTCCATAAGCTTTACTGAAATTGGACATCTCAATAAATGGATATGATTTTTCCTACTAAATCAGCCACAGCCTGATTACTGTTCGTAGGTCGGGCAATCTTTCTTCAAAAAATCGTATCTTCCTCTCCAAGATGAATTTTTGGTTCAAAATCCATCAAATCGAAACTAGCTTAATGTTCTTCATGATGAATCCAAATTTGGTCAACTTTAAGTCCACTAAATCCACTTGCCAAGCCTCCGAAATCGCACCTAGCTGCTAATAACAATAGTTACGTGCCTTGAATGAGTTTAACCATCAAGTATTTCTTCTCGAGCTAAAATGAGGTGTCTACATGGTGAAACAAGTTGCGAATGAATTTCTCCTACTGAGAGAAACCATTTCTTTTCGGGCTACTGTATACAATATCACATTTGTTTCTTCCATTCCGACTGAGATGCTACAATCCTTGATTTGGATATGGCTATAGGTCCTCTGTTTGATTTCCAAATCTGTTGTTAATATGCTCGGGATGTCTTGACAGCACTTGGTTATAGAGGATAAACTTTCTATCCTTACACTGCAGTTCACTTACTACTTCAAGTTCGGATAAAAAATCTGTTTAAATTTTCTGAAGGACGAGCCAGAATTGCACGGAAATGAAAGAGACACCAGAAGGAACTAATAGCACATCAAGCAGTAGTCTAATAAGTAGTAAATTGTTTGCAGGCCCATCATAGTACCACACCAACTCGCACTATTCTTAGCACCTTTGAACAGGTACATAACTAGACTCGGTACTTAATTTTAGGACACAAGCTCTCAACTCAACCTATCAAAACCAACCACGATCAACCCTGGTGACTCCACCAAACAACTGAGCCGCCTTGATGTTATTCATGGCCCCTGCCTCTGCTGCAGGAAGCTAACCCTCTGGCCCATTCTCGTGGTGCTCCTGAGGTGGGTGTTGGACGTAGCTAGGTCCCAGAGGAGGAAATCCCCTCCTCTCGCCCATCATCCTCTTAGGAGGATTCTGCTGCTTCACAGGGAAGAAGCGACTAAACTGGAAACTGCATGGTGGTTCCGGAGTTCGAGGAGAAGGAAAGAACTGCTGAGGGATTTGGGAAACTTTGGTTCTTCAGTAAACTACGTGAGGAGATGGAACCAACACCACGAGGACTTCACTTCAGTGATAGAGGTAGCACTGCTCCTGCTGATGGCCAAAGAATCTATCGATGGCCCAAAACCTTCTTCCCCGATTTGGCGAAGGTCTTCCTCTCGTGCCATGGAGTTACCGCCTTGGAGCAACTAAATGTTGTGCAAGTGCAAAGGAGTAGTATTGGCTTAGGAGACTGATTGGAAGTGGAAGTTGTTGTTTGTGTCTTCCCCTAGAAAAAATGTTGGAGGGAAATTGTTGGGATTGTGTCTTGAATTTTAAAGGTGGTTTAGATCTAATTTGATATCATTATTTTCTACATTTAATACTCCATCTTTTGGGAAGATTATATTTTGAAATATTGTATTTTAAGATATTTTTGATAGAGATAGAAATAAGGATATTCTAGATTAGGTGTATCGGATCTATAAATATGGGCTAAAAGATTTCATGTAAGGTGCACTTGGTACACCTAATGGGTGTTCAGAATCTTGTGTTTAGGGGCTTTGGTATTCCTCTTTTGTTCTAGGTTGTCTGCCACGAGGATTGGGTTGTGTGTCTGTCATGTTACCCCGTCTTGTACTCATCCCATTGTTGCTCAGTAATGAAGATACCATCGATCCTCCTTTTGGTGTGGATGTACGAATGACACTCTACCACTATCCCGAACCACATACATCGTGTGTGCAATTTCCTCTGTCTTTCATTCTATCTTCATTATTCTACTCTACCCTTATGCACGGTCCTTAAAATAATCTCCACCTTGGCTCAAATTTGGAGATGTTTGTAATCGAGCCAGTTGAAGTTGAATTTGACAGGAGAACTCCACCTGCAACTGACTTGTAGGTGCAAAAATAGTCCCGATTAGGACACATATGATATAAACAGCCTGAATCCAAAATCCACTCATCTTTACCACATGATTTACCTCCTGCCAATAGGACGTCTTCCTCTTTCTCTTTGGCAACTCTAGCTCTACCGTATCATCCTGCTTCTTTCCCTTGTCGACCCCTTAACCGAAGTAATTCCAATTCTTTAACTTGTAACATATAGAAATAATGTGTTCTTTCCTCTTGCAATAGTGACAAGTCTTGTCCTTGTTCCGTGACTTTGACCTGGAACGACTATTATTTATGCCATTGTTTTGAGATCTACCCCTCGCGATTAGGCTTGATGCTTTATCATCAGATCTATTGCTAGATCCGAAATCGTTGGCGTGTTTGTCTTTGCTCAAAAGGTTATCTTTGAAATCATCAAACATCAAGGGCATGATCCCGTAGATCATAGTCTCCTTGAACGTCTTATAGGGGATGGCAAAAAACATAGGAGTAGAATAGCCTGACCTTGGTCTTTCACCTTTGCATCGACGGTTTTGAGATCATTTATGAGGGTGATAAACTCACTAATGTTAGTCTTAATTGAAGCCCCTTTGACCACACGAAGAGTGTATAAGTGTTGCGTCAACACAAGTTGATTGACTATTGACTTCAATAGATATAAAGTCTCCAACTTTCTCCACAGATCGGCTGTCGTAGTCTCCATGTATATCTCTTGCGAAAAATCATGGTGAGGCATGGACGAATGGCCGATAAAACTTTCCTATCCAGCTTCTTCCAATTGGCATCTGATATTAAGGAATCACGATCCTCAATCGCCGCTTCCAGACCACTTTGAACGAGAATATCAGTCATCCATGTCAGTCATCCGTAACTGTCATATACTGAAATTCATTGCCCCATCAAATTTCTCAATGTCGAATTTCATCATCGTTGTCATCTTTAGAAGTCGATTGAGCCGCAACCACTAAAACCTTACTCTGATACCAGTTTGTTACACTTAAGGATTGGAATCAAACTTGTACAAGCAACGAACAACTAATCAAGAGAATGGGGAAGAGAAAATCACATGCTCAATATACGTGGTTCCACATAGCTATAATCTGTACTCCACGGGCTAAGGAGACTTAGCCGATATTTTCCACTATTTCAAATAGAGTGCAATAAATCAACCCTCTCACAATAGGTACTCACCAAATTGATCTCACAACTCTCAATTTTTTTTAAGGATTCTATCACAAGGACCTGAATATGCATATTTATAATCTAAAACGTGTCCCACAATATATGATATGTAACTTCAAGAAATATGTAAGTTACAATAAAAATAACACTACCCAAAATATTCTCTAGAATATATTCTTGGAAATATTTTTCAAATTTGTTGCCACAATCCAACAAAAATTTATATAGCAACCATGAGAATCCCATTTGGAACCGATTCCGCTTTTGTGATGGCTCAGTTAGGAAAAGTTGTGTGAATATACAATTAAACTTGGCGAACACACGGGCGGGGAAGCTGCTCATCTTAAACTGTTACTGCAGTGATGTGATTGTTTTGATGTGACTCGGGAGATTTTCCATGTAAAATCTGAATTTTGCACTACGATTATGATTTTGATGTTCTGGTTATAAATTTATTGTTGTTTGATATTACACAGTGCAGTGTAAAATCTTTGCATCCAAAGATGTGATCAGTTTACAATCAATTTACTTATGTTTATTAAAAATTATATCCAATTTTACATTTTTTAAATAATCTAATACGATATCAAATATAACAATCTGATCACTTTTTTTCCGGAAGATAACAATCTCACTTTTCGAGTTATAATTCAAGAAAATTTTATTATAATGAAAGTTTTTATAATAATTATAGCATTTCTCGTAATATTGCAATGCTTTAACCAGATGCCCATTCCAAATTACAAAACAGGGGGAAATCATAAGGGAAAAGAAGTTGTGTTGGACTCGGGTATGTTAATTTTATATATATATATATATATATATATATATATCCATCGATTCGATCGGTGCTTCTTCTGTTTGATACATAATCATTTCCATCAAGCTCAACAATTCCAGCATCAGTATAGATAGATGCTCCAAGTTAACTGATACTGTGGATCAGGGAGTTATGATCCTAAATCTGCCCACCCCCTAATAAACTAGCGCCTTACATGTACCTGTCTACCGATGTTTTGTGCCCCAAGCATACGAGGAAGTGTGAACAGAGGCTATCTTTCGGTCGATACGGAACGCGTTGTGTTCTAACTAATTTCAAGGTCTGGGTCTTGGTCTTCTGATGAAAGAATTGATGTTCTTTATTCTCATGGAAAAGGTAGATTCTCTACTTGTTGGACACACTCTTTCTTTCCGCACTGCGAGTCACATGTACGGATAAGAACTAACAATTTCTTTCTTCTGCTAACTTGTTAGTAACTCGACTTCGCCATCAACAAAACACGAAGTGATTAGGAATGCAATAAATACTGCTCGTATCCAATGCGCTTTCCTGCCCAAATGAATAGAAAGATTCCATTTCTATACCAAATAGTTCTAGTTCATGCAATTGATTTTCACCCATGCAAATCTACATGAGTTGCAAACGAAGTACTCCAACAGGGAGAAACCATTTCTTTTTTGGGTACTGTATACAGTATCCAATTTGTTTCTTCTATTCTGACTGATAAAGCCTGGGTAATCTCTTTGATTTTCCATTCCGTTGTTAATTCCTTGGGATGGCAAGGTGATAAAAGAGGTCACTCAATGTGCATATGTCATTGTCACGGCATTGACGGAGGGTATAAGTTCTTAGAAAAATGGAACACTCGTAAGTGTACAAGAGAATGGGTTCTGGTTTTTGACTTTCGCTTGTTGGAAGCCTATTAAGTTAGTTTATTGTGTCTAAACTTCGGCGCCTTTGGTACCTCTTCTTGCATCCCACCCGGCTTCCATACGAATGAGAGTATTTTACAATGCTCGGTCTAACCTTTTTGTCGTGCCACTCTCCAAGCTTAAATGGTTAGATTGTGGGAGTCGACCAACAAGACATTTCTATTCCAGAGCAGATCAATGAGTACGAATAACTTAGAACGTCTTAGTAAAAAGAGCAGTACCAGAGTATTTCTGGAACATTGGACTGTGCTGAAGCATCCCTGGGGTAAATCTAATGGATCATGCGTGCTTCAGTATCAGCGTTTCCCGCTCTTGCTTCCTCTTTTTCCCGCTCTTGCTTTAACTAAAGCGGAAGCAACCTTCAGTTCTCCATCTCCGGATAATCTTAAGATAGAAAACAATGTGGGATAGTCAGACTGGGCAGAGACATCTTTGAACAGTTGCTGGTCCTGCAGTTGCTCGATGAAGTTTATTTTTGTGCAGTGTCCTTAAACTGCACCAGAGCTCAGCTACTACTTCGAGTTCTGCTGATAAATTCACTCGAAACTTTCTTATTTTGATGTCAGAGCTAATTCACAAAGATATGATGAAAGCAAGTTCCGTAACGGAAAAGGGAAACACCTCAATCTCTCGTAGTTTCTCAAGTTCCCATGGTAGAGTTTTGTTCTTTTGCTCCCTAAACTTCACCCTTACAGTGTCAATCTATGGTCTGATCACGCTAGGCCATAGCTGAAAATCCTACTTTCTCACGATTATAAGGTTATTCGAGTATGGATTTCACCCTTGATTGTGATATATTGATTGCTATATACAGCAGGAAGAATTACTTGAGGACACAGTGTAGTGAACTGATTTGCTATGACCGATCACATTTCTTAGATAGTTCAGTTAAATAATCTTGAAATCCCAAGGTTTAAGTTCTTGAAAAGTTACAGTAGCTTCCAGGTCACACAGGTTGAATTTGCTTTCCATCTTTAAACTGCAGTTCATATACTGCTTTGAGTTCAGATCATAAATCTGATTATATTGTGTGAAGGACACATCAGAATTGCAAGAAGATGAAAGAAACACCAGGAGGAATTAACGGCACACCTAGTTTACCAGGTTGTAAATTGTTTACAGACTCATCATAGGACCATCTCGACTCACATTATTCCTAGAACCATCAAATGGACACATAACTAGACTCGGTGCTTAATTTTGAGACATAAGCTTTCAACATATTAAAAACCACCATAATCGACCCTGGTGATTCCATCAAACAACTGAGCCGCCTTGAAGTTATTCATGTCCGCTGCCTCTGCTGCAGGAACCTGACCTTCGGGCACGTTCTCATGTTGCTCCTGAGGTGGGTACTGGACATACCTATGTCCCAGAGGAGGAAATCCTCTGCTTTCACCCATCCTCTTAGGAGGATTCTGCTGCTTCACAGGGAAGAAGCGGCTAAACAGGAAACCGCATGGTGGTTCCAGAGGAGAAAAGAACTGGTGAGGGACTTGGGAAACTTTGGTTGTTCGGTAAGCTACGTAAGGAGATGGAACCGACTCCAAGGGGGCTTCACTTCGGTGATAGAGGTAGTGTTGCTGCTGCTGCTGGCCAAAGAATCTATTGATGGCCTCGAAACCTTCTTCCCCGATTTGGCGAAGGTCTTCCTCTAGTGCCATGGAGTTACCAACTTGGAGCAACCAAATGCTGTGCAAGTGCAAAGGGGTAGTATTGGTTTGGGAAACCAGAAGTGGTAGTTTGTTGTCTGTGTCTTCTGCCTGGCAAAAAATGTTGGAGGGTGGCCTCTATATGGCAATCGTGAGAATCCCATTTGGAACTTGATTTCTCTTTTCTGATGGCTCCGCTAGGAAAAGTTGTATGAATATACAATTGAACTTGGTGGACAACATGTGCGGGGAAGCTTCTCATCTTAAACTTTTACCCCCAGTATTGTGCTTATTTTTATATAAGTTCGGGGAAAATCCCAGCTTTACACCGTGAATTATAATGTTTGGCTATAAAGTTCATTGTAACATGAAATTATGCAAGCCAAATCCTTACGGTATAATTGGTAAAATTTCAAACAATCCAACGATTTTAGCAAATATACCCCTAAAAGGTTACTCCAAATTAGCAGAAAGGAAGCAAACATACAAAAAGGAATAATCGGTTGATTCTTTTTTCCTTTTGGGCACATACAGCTTTAAAGAAAGCTCAGTTCCAGCGATATTATAGATAGATGCACCAAGTTAATGTTTTAAAAAATGGCATTCAGTAAATAAGAAATTATTCTCATAAATTGAAGAAATTTGGATTGGGCTTAAGTTCATGCACTTAATTTGTGTATGTGGATTGAATTTAAAAAAGTTCATAAAGAGACCAAGTAAGCGCACAAGAGCCCGTAGTATAATTGTGGAATTTCAATCCCACATTGATAAGAGAATGAAATTTTAAAGAATTTATAAGCGTGAAGTGTTTCTATGGTGAATGACCACATTGCAAATTATCTAGTTTTGCCATTTGTGGTAAATGTTTTTTTATTTCCTCCATGCATAGGGTTCCTTTTGTCTTTTGGGATTCCAGTTGGGCTGTTTAAGGGCATTAATCAGCTGAATCTAGGAGTGTGCATGAAGACCGGTTCGGGCTGAACCGAACCAGAACCGAACTGAAAAGAACGGTTCTCTTTCAGTTAGGTTTTTAAAACAAAAATTAGTTCTGTTAATTTACTAGTTCAACAAATTCAGTAAATTGGTTCGAACCGATTTTAAATAAAAATAACAATAATATTATATTAAAAATACCCAATCAATCTAAGGAACTCTAATTTTTCAGTTTTCACGCTTCCTCCTCCTCCTGGGCAGTGGGTGCTCCTCCTCCTCGACTTCATGGCAGACTCCGACGTGTGGGTGTGTTCTCGTCTTTTTCTTCTTCTCCTCCTCCTCCTTCCTTGCGACAGACTTCGATGTGTGGGCAACCTTCTTCTTCTTCTTCTTCGCGACGGACTCGGTGTGCATGTGAGGCTCGGGAGGGAACGAAGGATCTTCTTCTAGAGTCCCTTGATGGCCTTGTCGGGAGGAGGACAGGGCGGCTACGAGGAGCTCAAGGCTTCAGCTGCTGATGATGAGGAGGTGCGGCAAAGCAGCCTTGAGTCCCCTGTTGGCTTTGGCGGAAGGCGAACGAGGCAGCTGCAAGGAGTCTTCAGCTGCTTGCAATGCGGACTGCGGAAGTGCGGGCCGTGCGGCATCAAGTGCTGGGCGCTCACCTATTCTGATGAGAAATGAGAAATTTTGGATATGTTGAATCATTGTTCT
The DNA here is from genome assembly GCA_037672795.1 of Lagerstroemia speciosa. Lineage (NCBI taxonomy): Eukaryota > Viridiplantae > Streptophyta > Magnoliopsida > Myrtales > Lythraceae > Lagerstroemia > Lagerstroemia speciosa. The sequence continues at coordinate 4,578,848 of CM075296.1, forward strand.
GCACTACAAGTGCAAGTGTTTTTTTTTTTTTTTTTGCCGAAGGCACTCCAAGTTGTTGATTTGCAACTTTTCTTCGTTGATTGGCAACTGCTAATGGGTTTGGATGGCCCGGCCCAGTAGAAGCCTTTGGGCTCAAGTGAATGGCCAGCTGCTGTTTTTAAAAACTAGAGTAATTCGGTCCGGTCCAAAATCAATCTGAACCAAACTGAATTGTTTCTAAAGTAGTTCGGTTCGAACAGGTTAATCGAACTGGTTCAAAGCAATTTGGTTTTTTTTCTCATAAACCAATTAGAGCTCGGACTTGCTATATTGAACCGAACCGAACTGATTTTTATAGCTCGGTTCGGTGTCCGAACCGATTCTTACACACCCCTAGCTGAATCAGGGGTGTTTTAAGGCACAACATAAATAGTCGGCCTCAATAAGGACTCTTAATGCCCAGTTCAACCTTTTTAATAGTTGTTTCAATGCAATTAATAGCTCTTAATATCCGGTTCAGTCCTTTTAATGATTGGTTCTTGTAATTAAGGCTGGTTCGGACATTCAATTTTTCGATTCTCTGCCATTAATCGCCAACCCTCCTCCTACACTATAAATAGGACATTCGTCCTTAGGTTCCATACACCATAGCTCTCAAGCACTCTCTTCTCTCTGCATAGCATCCTTTTCTCAGTGGCTTTCCAGCTTCGGTTCGATTCACCCTCCAGCTTCGGGTTTCGTGCAGCATCGAGCTCAGAAGTCGTTGTATCCTGGGAAACTAAAATCCACGCTTCCTCATTACGACCAAGAGGGAACAAATAAGTTTTAAGGAAATTATGACAGTTACAAGTCTCGACGATCAATAACAATTTTCTTTTAGTCAATTATTTTATACTTCTATATTTTTCTATTATTCTTCATTTACAAAGTTACTGTCTTTCTAATACAAATTCATGCCTAAAGAAAAAAATAGAAAATTTATTTTTTAATAATATTCATTCCCTAATTGTGGCCATCGATTTTATTTTATTTATTGTATTTGGATTAAAGTTAACCGATGCAGCAAATCAGAGTTTGAGGATTCAAAATCTGCACTCAACCCCACAAACAAATAAACTAAGGAAGTCTTGTGCCCCAAGCACGTAAGGAAGTGTGAACATAGACTTTCTTTGGTCGATTATGGAACGCATCGAATCCTAATTTCCGAGGTCCAGGTCTTGGTCATCTTCCAGAAAGGCTTAATGGAAGACTGGAGGTTCTTGATTCTCCATGGAAAAAGAGGATTCTCTACTTGTGGGATACACTCTTCTTACTTTCCACACCTTGAGTCACATTTAGAGATAAGAACTAACTTGTTTTCTTCAGCGAACTTTTAAGTTTAACTTGATTTCAACATTGCCGAACACGAACTGACTAGAAATGCAATAAACAGATGCTCATCTACAATAAGCTTTCCTGCCCAAAAGAATAGAAAGAGCCCCTTTCCATAACAGATAGCTCATATCGAATGATTCTCGCCCATGCAAATCCAAACAAGTTGCAAACAAATTACTCCTACTGAGAGAAGCCATTTCCTTCTGGGGTACTGTACACAGTATTCTATTTGGTTCCTCTATTCTGTAACAAATTTCTCATTCTGCAGAAATGGTGTCCCTGACCTTACACCTGAGGAAATCAACATGAGGAAGACACCACTGTGAATTGTTCTTTGTAAAATCCCTCTGCATCTTTACAACCCAGAGGTTATCTCACCTTGGAAATGCTAGAATATGCGTAGTAGTGGATTTTGATGATGAGAATGAGGAAAACGACATTCCATCGGAAATTGGACCTAGCTAATAATGGATAGGTAAGATGTAACTCTTCACTATTTGCCTCGTAGTACTGAACTAGAGGTTACTGGGCTGATATACTTCATGGTAGTGTATTCTTCCAACTTAGTCGTGGAAAGAATTCTATGGAGAAAGCAGATTCAAATTGAGTAAATGGAGCTCTTTGGTGATGCCTACTTGGTTTGAAGTATGTAACTCAACCTGGCAAAGTTTACCAACTGGGTGGTGAGGTAGGGCAGGATAGTCTACTGAAGACTTCAAGAACTTCCTCCTCGACCTTCAAGTCACGGACCATGTAGCTCGAGGTTTCTTTTTCACATGGAACAACAGAGGAACTGAAGACTCTGCATGGGTCAAACAAGTTATGAATGAATTACTCCTACTGAGAGAAACCATTTCTTTTGGGGGGCGGGGGTACTCAGGATGGCTTGACAGCGCTTAGCCATAGAGTGTTTTTCTTCTTTTTGGAAATTACTTAGTCATAGAGTTTGGATTTGCTTTCTATCTTTAAACTCTAGTTCATTGGCTACTTCAATTTCAGATCATAAATCTGTTTAAATTTTCTAAGGACGCATCAGAATTGCACGGAAATGAAAGAAACACCAGAAGGAACTAATAGCACACCAAGTAATAGTCTAATAGGGACGTAAATTGTTTACAGTCTCACCATAGGACTACGCCAACTCGCGTTATTCTTAGCACCGTTGAATGGGTACATAACTAGACTCGGTGCTTAATTTCAGGACACAAGCTCTGAACCTATCAAAACTAACCACGATCGACCCTGGTGACTCCACCAAACAACCGAGCCGCCTCGATGTTATTCATGGCCCCTGCCTCTGCTGCAGGAACCCCACCCTCTGGCCCATTCTCATGTTGCCGGTTAGCTCCCAGAGCAGGAAATCCCCTCCTCTCGCCCATCATTTTAGGAGGATTCTGCTGCTTCACAGGGAAGAAGCGGCTAAACATGAAACCACGTGGTGGTTCCGGGGGTGGAGGAGGAGAAAAGAACTGGTGAGGGACTTGGGAAACTATGGTCCTTCGGTAAACGATGTAAGGAGATGGAGCCGTCTCCAGGGGGACTTCACTTTGGTGATAGAGGTGGCGCTGCTGCTGTTGGCCAAAGACTCTATTGATGGCCTCGAAGTCTTCTTCCCATATACGCTGGTCTTCCTTTCGTGCCATGGAGTGACTAACCACCTTGGAGCAACTAAATGTTGGGCAAGTGCAAAGGAGTAGTATTGGCTTAGGAGACTGGAAGTGGTAGTTGTTATCTGTGTTCCTGGCAAAAATGTTGAGGGGAGGCCTCAGTTTATATGGCAATCATGAGAATATCCATTTGGAACTGATTCCCTTTCTGTGATAGTTCAGTTTGGGATAATTTGGATGCTCAATTGAACTTCGTGAATAGCAAGTACAAGGAAGCTTCTCATCTTAAACCCTTAAGTGATGGGTTTGTTTTCATGCAACTTAGGAGATTTTCCATGTAAAATCTTAATTTTTCACATGTTTGGTTATAACATTTATTGTTTGATATTAAACGAATTAAAAATTTACAGTGCAGTGTGAAAGTTTTGCATCCAAAGATGTGACCAACTTCACAACTAATTTACTTATGCTTATCAAGAATTATAATCAATTTTATATTTTTTTCAAATAATCCAATATAACAATCTCATTTTTCGACTTATAATTCAAGAAAATTTTATTATAATTAAAGTTTTTATGATAATCTTAATATTTCTTATAATCTTGTAATGCTTTAACTGGATGCCCATTACAAATTGGAAAACAGGGGAAAATCTTACGAAAAGAGAGGAAAAAAAAAAGTTGTGTTGGATTCGGGTAAGTTAATTTTTCTGAACTTGGTTGATCATATATATGTATGACTGCTAGATGAATTTTAAGCCCCTTTTTTTTGTGGGGTTGGTGTTTACAATCATTTATCTGGTACATAATCATTTTCATCGAGCTCAGTTCCAGCTTTTTTTTTTTTTTTTACACTACGCAGTATCACGGGCCAACCGAAACACACTTCGAGACTACTTTGCGGTCAGGCTGTAATTCTTGGAAAAATTTCTATACACCCTCCCAATGTGAGATTTGATTCTGAGATCACTCATTTGGGGACTTAGTGAATGAATCACTAGACTAATCTCAAGTTGGTCAATTCCAGGATTAGTATACGAAGATGCTTCAAGTTAACTGATGCTGTGGATTCTAGACTGAAGATTCTAAATCTGCCCAACCCCGAATAAATTAATGCCTTATGTGCACTTGTCTAACGATGTTTCCTGCCCCAAGCATAGGAGGAAGTGTGAACGGAGGCTTTCTTTCAGTCGATCTGGAACGCGTTGGATTCTAACTTTCAAAGATCTGGGTCTTGGTCTTGGTCTCCTGGGGAAGCTTCGATGAAAGACTTGAGGTTCTTGATTCTCATGGAAAAGGTAGATTCTCTACTTGCTGGACACATATTTGCTTTCCAAACCGTGGGTCACATGTACAGATAAGAACTGACAATTACTTTCTCCTGCTAACTTGTTAGATTAACTTAACTTACACTATTGCCGAGCACAAACTGATTAGGAAGGCAATAAACAATGCTCATATCCAATGAGCTTTCTTGCCCAAAAGAAAAGAAAGATTCCATTCCCATACCAAATAGTTCATATCAATCAATTTTCACTCATGCAAATCTAGACGAGTTGCAAATGAAGTACTCCTACCGAGAAAGCCATCTCTTTTCTGAGATGGATGTAATATCCTACTTGTTTCTTCTATTCTGACTGATATGGTGCAATCCTTGATTTGCATAAGGCCAGGGTCATCTGTTTGATTTCTTTCCTTTCTGTTGTTAAATCCTTGGGACGGGCTCAACAGCACTTAGGTGATACGAGAGGTCACCGACTACATTAAAATGTGTTTGATATGTATACTTTATGGGCGAGGCATTAAGGAAGGATAAAGCTCTTAGAAAACGGAAAACACTTACGTATAAGAAGAGCATGGGTTCTGGCTTTGAGATTGGCTTGCTGAAATCCTATTCAGTTAGTTGACTGTGTCCAAATGTTACTGCAGTATTTTGTCGGTTCATCTACTTGCGTCCCACCTGGCGTATTCTCATTGATACTTCATGTTGCTGGCATATTCTCATTTCGTGTTGCTGGCGGCTTTGCTCGATTTTTCCATGTCCTTTTATGGTCTGAAATAGTTATGGAAGCATATCCTACACCAGCGCTTTGATTTGAACAGTTACTGGGCCTGCATTTCCTTGGTGAAGTTTGTGCAGTGTCCCTAAACTGCACTGGAGTTGCATAGAGGACTCTGGTTCGGTGGTAGAGATAATGCTGTCAGTGAGGAATCGGGATGGTACAACTGCGACCAAGCACCTTATCTATGGCCTTGAAATTTCCTACCCGGTTTTCAAAAGGTCTTCCTCTGATGCCGTGGAATGACTCCGAGACTGACTAGGAGTGAGCGTTTCCTTCTGTATTAATTTCTTGGCGGAAAATGTTCGAGGGAGTCTCAATTTATATAGCCAATCCTAAGAACCAAATGTCAGACATATAATAGTGGATTAATTCAGGTGGTTTCAGCAACTCTTTCACTTGAACTATGTCCTGGATTTGCCTTGTAAATTGAGAAAATTTATGACCGAGAGACTTTTTACTCTTTAGTGAGCTGACTTAATTTGAGCTTTCAGATACTTGGTGGCAGGACATATCACATTTCTGGGATAGTTCAGTTAACAGCTTGAAAATCCTTAGGTTCCAGTTCCTGAAAAGTTACAGCTTTCTTCAGGGTCAGAGAGGTTGAATTTTGTTTCTAAAGGTCACTTCAGGATTGCACGAAAATGAAAGAAACACCAGAAGTAATTAACTGTAGCACATCAAGTAGTAGTCTAACAGGTCGTGACCATCCCGACTCCCATTATTCCTGGCACCGTCCAGTGGACACATAACTAGACCAGGTGCTTAATTTCAGGACACAAGCTCTCAACCTATCAAAACCAACCACGGTCCACCCTGGTGACTCCACCAAACAGCTGAGCCGCCTTGATGTTATTCACGGCCCCTGCCTCTGCTGCAGGAAGCCAACCCTCTGGCCCATTCTCGTGTTGCTCCTGAGGTAGGTATTCGACCCGGTTAGCTCCCAGGGGAGGGCCCCTCCTCTCGCCCATCATCCTCTTAGGAGGATTCCGCTGCTTCACAGGGAAGAAGCGACTGAACTGGAAACTACGAGGTGGTTCCAGAGGTGGAGGAGAAGGAAAGAACTGCCGAGGGACTTGGGAAACTTTGGTTCTTTGGTAAACAACGTAAGGAGATGGAACCGAATCCAGGGGGACTTCTTTTCTGTGATACAGGTAGCGCTGCTGCTGCTGGTGGCCAAAGAATCTGTCGATGGCCTCGAAACCTTCTTCTCCGATTTGGCAAAGCTCATCCTTTCGTGCCATGGAGTGACCACCTTGAAGCAACTAAATGCAGTGCAAGTGCAACGGGTAGTATTAGTTTAGGAGACTGACTGCAAATTGTAGTTGTCGTCTGTGGCTCGGCCTGGCAAAAAATGTTGGGAGGGAGGCCTCAATTTATACGGCAATCATGAGAATCTCCATTTAGAACTGACTCCCCCTTTTCCTGATAGCTCAGTTGGGAGAAAAGATGCTTATACAATTGAACTTAGCAAGCAGCAAGCTCATGGAAGCTTCTAATCTTACACTTTTGTGTTACTACCGTGCCTGTTTTGATGCAATTTGGGTTTTCCGTGGAAAACCAGAACATTAAACCATGAAGTTCTACTATAAAGTTTCATAAGTAGGAGAAAGAGAGCGTTAAGGGAGTCGGGACATGGGATTCCACTAGTGAGAGTCGAAGCCATGATGAGATCGAGGGTGATGCCACTGTCTTAACTGGCCAGCACAAGCGATTCCTCTAAACTAACCAACTGATTGTTGTTTTGTTTGATAAATTATCTTTTCCATCAAGCTCAGTTCATGCAGCATCATAGTTAGATGCTCCAAGTTATCCGATGCAGTGGATCCGAGCATGTAAGGGAGTGTGAACAAATGCTTTCTGTCAGTCGATATGGAACAGTCGGATTCTAATTTCCAAGGTCCTGGTCTTGGTCATCTTCCAGGAAGGTTTAATGGAAGACTTGCACTTCTTGATTCTCTATGGAAAAGGAGGATTCTCTACTTGTGGAACACACTCTTGCTTTCCCACACCGTGAGTCACACCCACCGTAGAGATTAGGACAACCGATTGCTTTCTTCTGCAAATTAACATTTTAGGCTAACTCCACTTACACCATTGCCAAACACAAACTGATTAGGAATGCAATCTTTGCTTCCCAAAATAACAGAAAGATCCCGTTCCCCGATCAAATGGTTCATATCAGTCGATTTTCTCCCCATCCCAATCCGAACGAGTAGCAAACGAACTACTCCTACTGAGAGAAACCGTCTCCTTTTGGGGGTACTGTACACAATATCCTACACTATTAACTGATATGGCGCAATCCTTGATTCGGATAAGGCCGAGTTATCTGTTTGATTTCGTTTCTGTTGTTAAATCCTTTGGGACGGCTTGACAGCACTTAGGCGATGAAGAGATCACTAACTTATCCCTACAAATCCCTCGTAAATATTTTACCAAACAAGAGATTATCAAATTTCTGCAAATCTCCTATCCAAACAGGGTCTAAAGCTAGATGCCGCGGATGGAGTGGGGTGGGGTTAGTGGTGGTGGGCTCAGGCCCGCGGAGAGGCCGAGCTCGTGAGGGCCCAGCCCGCAACACTGGGCGGGAACGATTATCATTCCAAATGGAAACTGTGCCGAGGAAGTTTGTGTGATGGTTTAATAATGACAGTAGCTTCCTAATTCTCATCGACTTACTCTGAAGAGGCAACAGGGACCAGCAGGTAGAGGGTGCTTCAGCTGGGTCCGATCAATTTACAGAAGCATTAGATTTAATTTCGAGTGAAAGTACAAGGAACCTTCCACTTACGTGGATGGGAAAGAGAATATCTTAAATGTGTCTTAAATATCCTCATTCCAATATAATAAAAACTACCAATAGAAGTGTGATAATTATTATAATAACTCAAGTAATTAGCATCCATTTATTCATTTGTTGTAATTTATAAAAGTAATTTAATCATACATTACAGATTAATCCTAAACTATGATTGTCTGTAAATTACATGTCAATTGTGTGGATAAGACTATCTGATCATAAGGCAACTATTGTACATGTTAGGTCCAACATCGGTCGTGTAAGAGGACTATAATGGGTTTATAAGAGAATTAGGTACTATTACTTATTAGTTTAAACTTTTGAGCTGGATATGAGTCAACCTCTTGTGGACTAGGTGAATATTTAATATAGTGTCAGAGCCGGTTCAACCTCTTAACATGCTATACATGAGAGCGGATGTTTGATCTCACATCGGTTATATAAGATTACTATAATAAGTTGATGAGAAAATTAAATACTATTACCTATTAGTTTAGGCTTTTAGATAAATATGTGCTCGAAACTCTTATATATCCAGATGAAAACTTAATATTGCAGAGGTGGTCGAAAAAAATCAGTAATGTCCTGTGGACTTGCTCTGGCAGTTCATATTGTCCGAGTCAACGGGCCCGCCGACGCATGAGTGTGGACGATGACACGACATCGACATGGCAGTGGAAAGAAACCGTGTGAAGGAACAGTTGTTTATGTATCGTGTAAATGCGGGATCTCACGTCTGGATCAATACCTTTTCCTGGAAGAAACCATTTTATATGGTCGGTATATTATGTTAATGTTATTGTGCGCGATTGCAAGTAGAAAAAAATCGATTAAATTAGCAAATATATAAGGGAGGATTAATAAATTCTCATATGTAATTAATCTTTATCAATTTATAATATTACATAGCGATTATAATATTACATATCCATGACATAAGGGACTCTCTCCTTTCCTGGGCTCTCACTTTCTCTGTGCATTTTCTGCATCATTTTACTGCTTCTTTTTCCTGCGGGTGTCATTCAATATCAATGATGCGTTAAGTTCGTAATAAGAACAGAATAAATAAGGAATAAAAATAGATATAGATAAGGAATAGTATAGGAAGTAGAATTAAATAAGAAATAAAAATAATATTATTTAATTAGATGGAATAAAGTGGTATAAAATAAAGATATTTGAAGATGAAAAAATAAAATTATCCCTCATATACAGAGAGATATATATATATATATATATTTAATTTACATTACTTTTTATTTTACTTTATTTTTAATCTGCATTTTTACAGAAACTAAAATAAAAATTAAGTAAATTAATTAAAAATAAAAATAAATAAAGGGAGGGGTGGACAGTGTAAATGAAACCTTGCGAACCCGGGAGCCTCATCGTCGCAATCAAAAGGGAGCTCCCCCGTTGAGCCAAACCGTGCAACCTGAACCAATTTCACCACCGTCGAGAGCACAGGTGGAGGAGACAGGATCGCGGGAGGTTGAGATTGCCGGAGATCGACCTCTTCGAGCCCCACCGTCCAGACGGAAGCCACTGCCAGGGTTGGCAATGTATTGAAGTGAGATATATAAGAGAGATGGAAAGAGCCAAGGAAACAATTATTGCCAGCTTCCTTTTTTTTTTCCTCCTTTTACCTTCGATCGTCATCGGTTCCACAATTAGTTTTTATGTCATTGTGAATGATGGGTTACTGGCAGGCAATCTCCCCTTGGTTGCCAGAAAGGCCCTCAACTCGTTGCAGCACAAGGAAAGCGAGGATGGCGGAGCCAGAAGCAATCGACGGAGCTCGCCGGAGCCAGAACCGCCTGGTGGGTTTTGGGCTCGATCCAGAGAACTCGACGGGGACAGTGGTGATGGCGGACGACGGTAATGGCGGGGAATGGGCCGGGCGGGCGGGGACGGGCGGCGGATGGGCGGGCGGACGGACAGAGAAGGGAAGAAGAGTCGCTGTGGTAGAAATGGCAAATTTAACAAATAATTGGGGGTAATTCGGTCTTTTGCCTCTATAACTATTGGGAATAGCCAATCCTCACGGGAGCCGATAGAATCAGAAATAGGTATTCCGAGTGGTATTTAACTCTTGAGCCAAACAATTATTCCTATTTTGGTGAACCAAACATAGCATTAGAAATTGGGAAGAATCCTGATCAATCTATATTTTGCTAAAAATTAAACTATCTCAAAAATGAATTTATTTTATTCATAAAATTCGAATTCAAAATTTTACTTAAGTAAAGACGAGTCTAGCAAGGCCATGCTAGTGCGTCAACTTCATACTCACATTTACATCTTGTTGATACATGAACAGGGATGCATCTAAAAATGGATACGAGGATTTCGAGGAATCGTTAAAATTTTCGGGCACCCTTTCAATTTCTAATGAAATTGGGTATTTACAGTCCTATCGATTCTTGTTCTCTCGAGTGTAGCAGATGCACGGCACAGGAATTCTTGAAGCAATGCTAAACACTCGGACCGCAATTCCATTAGTGAGACAGTCGTGTTGAACCTTCTAATGTTCTATTGCGTTTGACACGGTACTAGAATACCATCACATCAATAACTAAGTTCATTACCTGTAATAATGTCATCAAGATGAGCCGTCGAGGCTTTCCCGGTGGTTAATCATAAAGTACAAGTGATTTACTATGGAAAAATTCAAATGCTACAATGATCGGAAAGTTTTAAATAATTAGAGGTAAATAATTTTATCTTTTATCAAATTATTTTATTTTATCGGTTAATTTATTTTTTAAATAATATGTTTTTTTTTCACATCTCCTGTATTTCTCTACCTTATCTAAACAAGTTCGAAGCTTTTTAGATTTGGCCTTGCGTGTAGGAGATGAATTCACCAATTTGTCCAATTTTTGTATGATTGGATATGGACAATTTTCCTTCTGTTCACCCGCGGTTTTACACTTAGTCGGCTCGAGGGGGGTAAATCTGGAATTTTAAGAAAAATATGTGTGTAGAAAAGGACCGTTGAATTTTCTCTCCCGCTAAGTCAATGTTAAAACTGAACTTATGTAAATAAAGGTTCAGTTGGTTAGTCAATGCACGACTCAATTTTCACCAAAACCACGAACGTTTTAAATTCCAACCTGCCTGATTCAACCCGAGCCATATTATCTATGTACTATTCATACACAAATATTTACGATATTTGACATTTTTTATTTTTATATTTATTATTAATCTAATTCATATATTAAAATTTAGAGTAAACTATTAAATTTGTCCTTAAATTTATAGTTGACCATCAATTTAATTCTCAAAGTTTCAAAACCATCAGTTTGGTTCTCACTGTTTAACTTCGTCAGTTAATTTAGTCCAAACATTATAATACCGTTTACAGATGCTAATGAAGATAGTGGCTGCCATGTCAATGGGGGCCCACATGCCACGTGCCAATCAGTAAATGAGTAAAATTATATTTTATTTTTAACTTTAACCATTTATAACTCGTCTCATGACATGTGGGATCCGCAGAAGTGGTCATCATCGTTCACGCAGCATCTACAAATGACTTTATAATATCTGTATCAAATTGACTGACGGAAGTGAATACTGAATACTAAATTGATGGCTTTTAAACTTTGAGGACTAAATTGATGGTTTGTTGAAATTTTAATGACTAATTTGATAGTTTACTCTAAAATTTATGACATGCATATCCTTTATACAATCATTCAGATTAACAGTAAAATAATAATTTCACTTATTTTTCTATCACTCCATATCTACGATCTTAATAATGAAAATCTTTCATTAACCGCTCAAATTTCCCACATCAGTTCATATCTATAATTTACAGTAAAAATATTTTAATTTTTTAAATGAATGGCTTGAAAATGTAAATTTAAAAAAGTAAAATTTTACAATGTATATAGATGAAAATTGATAATATTCTACCTAATAGTGTAAGTTAATAAATTTCAAATAAATTAAATTTTAATACATTATAAATAAATTATCTAGTTATATAGGTTGATTTCAATATTCTTCATCTGTTTACTTTTTTTTTTCGTACATAGCACGGATCCATGTCTAGTAATATCATGTTATAATTGTTTGGTGAGGTTATGATCTAAGGATCGAGTTCCCATTTGTGTAAAATTGTGCTAGAAGGGGCATTTAATCTTGAACCTCTCAACGGATATCAGCTTTTTTAACTGTATCAATCCTTCGGTGGGGTATTACATTGTTGGGTATGAGTTAGTATAGCTTGTTCATTTCATTGATATGTTTGCTATTAAACACAAAAGTCCGAACATAACATAGCCAAGATGATTGGGTCGTCACTATTATTGTCATCCTTTTATTGATAAAAATAACATCATATCATAAATTATAATATTTAAATACAAATTTATTGTATTTTTTGGGTTAGTTGAATTAGTTCGAAATCAACTTTTTAAATGAAATTCCATATTCAACTATCATGAATAAAAAAATTCATGATTGCAGTAATTTTACCTTTAATACGTAGATTTAACTCAAGCTTAGATCAGTTAGAGTTTATTAGATTTATTGATACCACACAGTTTTACCGTTAATTTTATATTTCTCCAAATAAATTAATATCCAATTGGATTTATACTTGAAAAATTTTGCCCTCATTATTAACATCCTTGATTTAATAATATTCGAACCAAATACTGCTTCATATGAAATAAACCAAACATATCAACGTTATCTGAACCGGACTGGATCCTTAAAGTAATTGCCAAAAAGGGATTCAACCGCAATCCAGTTCGGTCCGACCACGTGTTCAATAAAAATGATAAAGTATTTGTGCACGTAAAATACATACAGTACACGTGTTGAAACAAACAATCTAGGATATTCTGAAAGAAATTTATAATAATTATTTACTCAAAATTGGTGCAGTAATTCCAAGCCCAAAGCCCTAATAATAAAATTTCACACGTTGAGTCCTTTTTATTTATAAATTTTCTCAATTCATCAAAATCAAATAGATACGTTTTTATGTATAAATTTTCTCAATTGATTGATGAAGATCAAACGGATGCCTCATTGAACAGTATGCGTAAATTTACTAGGCTTTGCCAAAGTATCTCTCAACTCTTGGCCAATCAAATAAACAAACGACAATCAAATAATTCATCAAACTTCTGATTTATCTACAGGTCAAAGTCAAATGTTCCCGGTCATCGCGGGGCGGCGCCGGATGCACACGCTCTAAGATGACGACACGTGTCCAATCAACATGTCAGGAATTAGCCTTCATTACCGGGCCCGCATCACACGTCCCGTAACACCCGAATGTCTCTGACTCTTCTTCCCACCCAGAACCTTCCGCGTGCGAGTGCCACGTCAGCCACGTCGCCCCACTCAGCCGGAGCCCTAGCTTAACCCTGCTGATGAGTCTCCTCCTTCCCTCGCTCGAGATCCAGCTCGCTCGCCGCGCAGCTCGCCGCCGACGGGGAGAGGCTCCCCCTCCGGTCTCTGCTAAGGATCCTCCTGAACGACAGCATGCGGCTCATCGGTGATCTGTACTGGCTCGCTGGCGACTCGAAAGCTGACTCGTCCTCGAACTCCGTCCTCCTCGGCACCTCTATGGAAACGCCGAGGAGCTCCTGCGGTTTGCTCCTGCCTCCAAATGACGACGTTGCCAGGGTGGAGGGACCGGCACGTGATGTCACCGATTCATCGCACCTGCACTCCGCGCAGAGGCCGGAGCTCGGATCGGGATCGGGATCGGACACTGGTGCGTCCGGCGCAGAATGGTTTTCAGGCAACTCGGCCGGCTCGACGGGCGATCTGCAGAGGGGACAGGTGGAGTGGGACTGGAACCACATGTCTATGCAGTCGATGTGGAAGCTGTGGCCGCACTTCGGGAGGAGTCGCGCCGTCTCGCTCTCCTCGAACTCGGAAAGGCAGACGGCGCACTCGAGCGGCTCGCGGCGGCCCTCGTGCGAGTAGGTGAAGACAGGGAGGGACTTGAGGACGGAGGCGTCGAGGCCGCGGGAGGCGGCGGAGGCGGCATCGGCGTGGAAGACGAGGTGAGTTCGGCGGTTGTGACGGTTTCGGTGGAGGAAGCGGCGGCGGCGGCGGGACCGGAGGAGGTACCAGCGGGCGTAGAGGTGGAGGAACACCATGAGGAGGACGACGAAGATGAGGACAAAGATGGCGCTGAGCATGATCTTTCCGCTGAGGGCGTAACCGGAGGGGGCGGGGTAGCCCCGGGGGAGCTCCTCGTCAGTAGGGCCTCCCAAGTCACTCATGGCTGCGATCTGCAAAAATCAGCTCCAAAATGCTAGCGGATTCTCTTCTGCCGAGAGCGAAGCAGATAGGATTCAGTGGGAGGGGAGAAGAGTTGTTAAGAAGAAGAAGAATTAAGAGAGAGAGAGTGGAGAGGAAAAGAGGATAGAGAGGGGGAAAGTTCGTGAAGGTTTCGGAGGTGGGGGATGGCGATGGCTGCTGATTTTTCTTTTCTCCGATGAGAACTAGTATCTAAAAATTTAATAAAATTTAATTAATTTAGTTTGAATCTGAAGAATTTATTAAAAATAAAATTCTTTTAAATAAATTTATCTTATTTATAATACTCGAACTCTAAATTTTATTTAAGAAAAGAAACACTATCACCTCAACTAATAAGAGCAGTCGCTGATTTTTTTTGTTTTTGCAGCCCTCGTCAGTCTTTCCGGTCTAGACGCGGACGCCAGTGTTGACGCGGGATTTCTTATTTGATTAAAATTACCCAAATAGCCTCTGCTCAGCAGCATAATTGCATGCAACTAATTCGCATTACCGGGCAGCACACTTACTTCCTAGAGCTGTGTTTCGGATAAAACTACCCCCTTGCAAAAATTAACGCTTAAAAATTCGTATCTACAAAACTATTTCTTTGAATATTATTTTAAAATCGTATATTTTAATGTAAAATAGCGTTTGCAGATGTGAGTTTTTTTTTTTTTTTTGGTTTCCCACCCGGCGTCCGGTACCCGAAGGCTGGCCGACTAATCCGGATTTGGGGTACTGTCGGGCGGTTTCCCGGGGACCCCTCCCAAGAAGGTCTGCTGCGTTCACAGGGGCTCGAACCCGGCACCTCTGCTTAAGCGACACAAGCCCCTTCCACTTGCGCCAACCTTCGTTGGTGCAGATGTGAGTTTTTGTGGTGGGGTTCTCCTTGTACTGCAAAGCTGACTTTTTCCCACTAAAATTGCATGTTAAAAATACGTTTTTTTTTTTTCACAAAACATCAAGATCGTATCTTCAAGTTATGATTTTCGAACTGTATGTTGGAAATTAATTTTACAAATCCAGTTTTTCAAAGGGGTGTTTTTGTCCAAATATCTCCGAGAAATATTTGGTGAATGAATACATCGATTTTTATTCAGTGCACTCTTTCTACGGTGAATGAATGATACTCATTTAGCAATGCACGCTCAACTTCCTCACTGCAATGGGCAAGATAAGCGAGAGAAGTTTTAAGGATCTGATTGTCGGATAATTTAATAATTTAATACAACGATTTTGCAATTAATAATACAAATATTAAAAAATTTTAACTGTTCGTAATTATTATTATTTTTTACTTGGCAAATGATCTAGCAGTTTAGCAGAATGATTTCCTAATAAAAAAGAGCGCTTTGATTGGAGATTTCCACTTTACTTGATGAACACGCTGACGAATTCAGTTAGATACGTGCCACCTTAGTAATGATTATTGCATCCGTGGCACATTACGTCGAAAGATGAATGTTGTCGCATGGGTCAATCTCGCTATTTTTTTTTCCTTAGTAAACATTATTTTTTATCTCCAAATTTATACTCGATCAATACTTTAACCTCTAATCTTTTTTTCCAATAATTAGGCTTAAACATCCATGTTTTTGCCAACAAATTGGTCCGTCCGTTATTTGCCGTTAAAAATACTGACGTGGAGTTTGATGTGTCACTTAAAGCATTAGATTTATGATTTTTTATTAGTAAAATATTAAAACGACATCGTTTTACTGAATTAAAAAAATGATGACTGTTTTATTCTTAATTATTAATAATATTTCTAAAGAATTACCATTGGTTAAAAAAAACTCATTGAAAAAACCGGACCGAAAAATTAAACATCAATGAGGTTTGTAAGGTGGAAAAAACCAGACCGAAAAATTCAGGCCCCAACCAGAAATATCTAGCGGGACCCGAAACCGAACCGAAAGTTATGTTAAGTTAATATTGTATGTAATAAATCATTTTATTATTAGTTTAACAATACAAATAATATGTTTGATATTTTTAAATTTGAATATTGATTCATTTTTATGTTTTTGCTCATCTTAATCCACTAAAATATTTATAATTAGTATTTCTCATTTATCATAATAAATTTTATTTTATCATTTTTGTATTTATTGTATTATTATATTAAAAGTTGGGCCCAAAAAATCGCCAGAAAAAATCGAACCCGAAGTGGGCGGTTTTTATAACCCCTAAACAATTCTCGGTGTAATTTTTCAATTTGAAAAAATTGGACCGAAGAAAACCGAGATCCGATAATTTTCAAAAAAAAGGTCCAAACCGTCCGTTTACATCCCTAATTGTATTGGGCTACAAAGTGCAAAATAGAAGCCCAAATGATGGATACCTAGATGAGACTTGAATTCGGTGGAGCGGAGTGGAGCGGTGGTGTGGGCTTTGCAACTAAGTTAACGAAATGGGTCACTTACTATTTTAACGGGGCTTGCAAGAAGATGAAATGGCCCACATCACACATCCATTCCTCTTAAAAATCATGTCTTTATTATAAGCTTCAAAAAGGGGGATATCTGGAATCTACCCACCTGTTATTTAATATTCAATTTCTCGTGTTCAAATACGAATCCGCGCTTAGTACTGCCACGTCAACATAGTTCTGAGAAGTCGGTGTTCATCCAAAAATAGCTTCAAGGACTACATTTATGTCATATACTTTTGAAAAATGTGCAGAAGGGATTTAAACTCGACTTTGAACTCACAAAATAGGGTGATAATGAATTTTATACCATTTGATCTCAGTTTTTGGGGGTGAACGGGATGCTGAGTCAAGTCAACGGTCGACACAGGACAGTCAAATAATACCACTTGGATAAAAATATGTCAACATTCAACAGCGGACAGAGGACAGGATGTTATGGTCTGTCCTCCTTCCTTCTCTCTCTTTCCTTTTTTTTTTCCCCCTAGATTTTGGTAGAAAAATGTTTATAGTAATTAATTTTTTTTTGTCGTCAGCCACGGTATCTAAGCAGACTCCACCAGCGGTGAGACGACATCTTTCAGCCAACCATACTTGACTAATCCGTTGGTCGCCCCGGGTCGTACGCCCGGCAATGGCGAGTGAGGCTCCCAAGGGGGTGTCTGCGTACGTGAGGTCTCGAACTTGAGACCTCCTTAAGCGACACCGAACTGCTTACCACTCTGCTCAACCCCCTTGGTGTTTATAGTAATTAAATTGGTTGAACTGGTTTGATATATCTTTTTTAATATATACTACTTGATGTGCAAGTTCGAGTCGGATCAGCTCACTGAGAGGATAAAGTTCTCTCATGATTTTTCTCTATTCGTGTAGTTTGATATCTTTTTTTCTTAAATAAAATCTCAATTCCAACACAGTAAGTGAAAAAAATTCATTATTGGAAGAGTTTTACACTTAATGACCGAACCTGTACTGAACCGAGTCAATTGAATTTATGAATATCGGATAAATACGTATTGGAAAAAAAAAAAGCTATCAGCAAGAATTTTCAATTGGCAAGTGGAAGGGACTTGTGTAACTTGAGCAGAGATATCATGTTCGAGTTCTCGTGAACGCAGCAGACCTTCTTGGGAGAGGTCCCCGAGAAATCACCCGACCGTACCCCAAATCCGGATTAGTCGGCTAGCCTTTGAGTACCGGACATCGGGTGAGAAATCCAAAAAAAAAAAAAAAAAGGAAAAGGGAAACAGAAAGTGGCGAAGATATGAGTGTCGCGTAGTGAGTGAAGGGTGCACGTGAGAGGGGTGGATGTTCAGTGCCTGTGACGCAAAGGATTGAAGCAATGGACAAAGTCAGCTTTGGCCCTAGCCCCGTGACTGCAGTGGCATCAGTCACTGACAATAACAAATTAAACCTCGTAATGGCCTTCACATGGCCATCGTGTTTCTACGTGTCACACACCCGACACGCCATGTAACTAGTTTCTTTGTACTTTTGCTCATACATTATCCCAATGATTTACCACGAGCCACATCGGATAATTGGTAAAATGTGTCATGAAATATGTGAGAATTGAATACCTTCATATATAAACTCATACTTTTTAAGTGAATATGAGTCTCATATCTTTTAGGTTGGTAGAAATTTTACATGGTATTGGAAACAGCTATCGAGGGGACCACACGGCTCCAATTCGAGGTCATAAGAAAAATATCTGACTCGTGGTAAGTTATATGATTTGAATACGAAAGGAAAAACCTGTCTTGAGGTCAGTTATCCCCTTCCTAGGCATAAGTACAGAAGAAAAAATGGCCAGATTGACATCAGTTATTAAGGATGAGTGCTCAAAGCATGGTCAATTGTAAACACGTTGCCAAAGTGATGATGTGTGTTGAGAAAAGAATTTAACATCGGACAACTGGTAAAATAAATTCCAAAATATAATAGAATCGGTTACCCACTACCCCGGTGAATAAGAGTTCAGCACGTTATACAATAGCGTTCATTCAATTCTATTATACTTTTGGAATTGTATTTCTATTAAAGATGTGGGGTTCTCACTACCCTCGGATTTAAGTCTTTCAAAATGGAAAA
Source organism: Lagerstroemia speciosa (assembly GCA_037672795.1). Classification (NCBI taxonomy): domain Eukaryota; kingdom Viridiplantae; phylum Streptophyta; class Magnoliopsida; order Myrtales; family Lythraceae; genus Lagerstroemia; species Lagerstroemia speciosa. Next base: position 4,597,478 of record CM075296.1, read on the forward strand.
AATCATGTTGGCAGAAATTAACCGTGCGCCGACCCGACTCGAAGAAGAATTAATCAACTCCATAGCTACTGGACTTTTTAGTTATCTTGTACTTTACACCGAAAAAATGTGGGATTTTTTACAATTTACGCTCAAAGTCACCCTACCAAGGTAGTATGGTTCACACTTACCATGTGATCTTCGGTATCCACTCTCAATAACCGGAGAAACTCTTTATATAATAAATATATCACGTGAGAATACTAAATTTGTATTACAACTTCATATGATTTGGTTATTTTCTTATTTTAGCATTTTATTAAAAATTTTAAAATAACATAATATTATTAATTTATAATATCGTATCAGTATTATCCAAATTATCATAGGCTTAAAAAAATTGGAGGTAAAGTTTAAATTTAATTTTTATTCCTTTTCAAACACCGAAGAAATAGATCAGGGAAGGAAAAACTTCGGGGCAATGAAAAGACGTGAAGGAATCGAGGAATGGCCAATACCAATACATTAACACCGTCCGAGGCAAAGACCGTCCGCTGTTAAATAAATGCGAGCGACTTCTTTGACTGGTTGATTCTTCTCTCTTTTTCATTTTTCCAAGCAAAAAATAATTTTACAAAATTAACAATTGTACATAAGCTGATTAATTTTATTAAATTTTAAAATTTCAGATATTAAAAAAAAATTGAATCGCGTGAAGTATAAAAGTAAGACTCTAAAATAAAAGACTGAACAAAATATCTTCTTCAAGCCTCTTGGATTATAGCGCAGAAGCAAGTTCTGATGGGACCATCTGCCAGCCTAATGGATCATCACCTAGATCTGATCTGATCCGATCCGATCCGATCTCATCTATAGTTAGGATATCGTGTCGGGTTGCACGATTTAATAAACACCCTGCGTCTTGCCGGTTAGCAGGATATTCGAGTTGTGTCGAGATGGTCCACATTCCATTTTAAGCGAGACCATAACTGCACCACATGGTTTGTTAGACCTACCTATTTTATACATACAATTATAGAAAAAAATTTGGGAAAACTTTTTTCTATTTAAGCCAATGTAATTTTCAGATTATAAAAGAGCCATAAATATAAAAAATGAATGAGAGGAGGGTAGTAATAAATGAACATATAATTTCGCGGGTAATAAAAGTAAAAAAAAAATTATTTTAAAAAATTTAAATTTCATAATACAAATTAATAATTTGACTTCGCTTTCACTCAAGTAAAGTTTCACGTTCGAATCATGTAAATAAAGAAAATTTATATCCGAAGAACTTTACCGATTGATGGAAACCAACTTGAACAGAGATTAGTTAGGACTCACTACAGAGAAAAGAAATCCACAATGTTGAAGGAAAAGCGAGTAAATGTTCAGCATATAATACTTAACGAGTTCACTGCGTAAGTTATCATTTAAATTTTGACACATGTAAAGAAATTTTTTTTACTAGGAGACACATGTAAAATTATTTCTGAAAAATTTTATAAATTTTACATGTACTAATATTTAAGATAAATTTACAGAATAAATTCATCGTGTATTTTTTTTATTACATGTGCACGTGCCCAAGTAGGAGGGAGGGAGTGGGTCAATAAATAAGAGGCAAGAGGGAGAAGTCCGTGGACGTCTTGGTAAAGGAGCATTTGCTTCGTCTCCCTCCTCCGCTGCAACGGCATTTCCACCCCTATCCACCTTCAAGCTGTTTCCCCCATCTTCTTCTCCTTATCCGAGACATTCCCGGGTCGGAAGAAGAGCTAGAGAACAACGAGGAGGAGGAGGAGGAGAATGTCGACTAAATCTCCAATATTCCCAATGCTGGAGCCCCACCACTTCAGCGACTACGGCTTCGACCACCAGATCGATTTCTTCCAGGTCCCCTGCTTCCCTCCCTCTGTGTTCTTCTGTACTCTGCTCTCCCCTGTGCTCACCTCGTCGTCTCGAGGAATTTATTAATTCGTCGGAGATTCATCGAAGAAATTGAAAATGTCAGGTGCTCGGGGAGGCGAGGAGGCACAAGAGAGAGCCGTCCAGGTCCATAGACTCCATCCACTTCAAGCTCCAGAAGCCCATCTCCAAGGACGACCACCATCACCACCACCACCACTCACGCCGTCAGCCCCTTAAGAAGCGCAAGTGGTGGCGCAACGCTCTCCTCTTCTTCCGAGGCCGATGGGCGCCTCGCAGCCGCCGCACTGCAGGCACTGTCGCCCAGCCGCGTGACGAGACCGGCATCCCCTCTTCCTCAGGAGGCACCAGTGCCCTGTTCAGGGCCTCGATCTCCGGCCCCGTGTACCTCACCGAGAGCAGGAGCGAGGTGGGCACCCCCTACGGTACAGCAAAGCGGCCGTCGTCGGGCCCGCTGGCAGGGACGCTGACGCCGTCCGGCAAGGGGGACCTGGGGATACCGTACCTGAACCTGAGGGAGCTTAACATGGAGCAATACCAGCAGCAGAGGGTCTCCACATCTGCGGCCATGCCCATTTACTTGGTGACCTGAATACCACGGATTAAGAATCCTTTCTTCTTCAATCGTTTTAGCGTTTCCATTGTTTTCTTGAAATGTCTAGAGGCAACTTTTTGTATCGCCCTCTGTCTGTAGTGTTTGATCCAACGTCCACCATGTAAGGAAGGGGATCAAGAAAAGCTTATCGACTGTAGCTTCGCTTGCTAACTTCTTGATGAGATGCTGGGAGCGTCGGGCTCTTGCAAGCTCGTTTCCCGATGGTTTGACCCAAAGTCAAATTGCTTTTTCTTAACTTATTCTCTGTTTTCTCCATCGCTCTCTGAGCTCCACTTTCTTCTCTTTTCTGACCGGGGCAATATTTTTCACGCGGATTTTACAGTCAAATATGGAATTCTAAGTCCGAGGTTTCTTTAATAACTTAATCAAATTTCATTAGTTTATAATAGCAATGAACTCCTGATAAGTGATATATCTGTAAACTTTCTCCCCCTGATCACCTGATTTCACCTACTAGCCAGCCGCTCAAGGGCACCCGCCGGACGAAATCTGATTTCTAGTTCCGACACATTCATGTGGCTCGTGTCTCAAATTAACGTGCCAACTCTTTTATGCTGTGGACTGATGGTCGACAGTCGATATGGCAGTTTAAAAGACGTCGGATCGGATCGGGGCCCTTTCAGATGCGTAACGGCTACTAAGAGATGGGAACGGAATGAGGACAAGGGTAGAGTCTATCATCATAAATATGTCAGGAACGTGAAGCGATTCGAATGGTCAGTTTTTCGCATTCCAAGCCGCAGAGATAACGTCAAAGACAGGGCGCCCGAAAGCGGCCCAGCGGCGACATGTGCTGCTGTGGCCGCGAGTTAAGGAAGTGTGGTGGCCCATTCTTTAAAGTAACTCCGGCTTATTAGTTGAACTGCTCGAGAAATACAGAACAAAGGTATATCCGTTTATTCTGTATTTTCAAATCCTTTATTACGAGGTTCATTTACCATTTTGGCCCGTGTTATACGGTATCCGTAAATCCGATGAACCCTAACCAATCCAAGTTCGAGCTTGGTGTGTTCACTAAATGATAAAACTGTCATAATGTGAATTTTTAAAATCTTATTTAAGAAACAAAAATATGCATTTTATCCTCTCGACAAACTAATGTTATTTGTCCTTCATTTGTTTAGCCTGTTAATAAAAAATCAATTTCCTGTTGGAAAAATGCTGAAAATTCTATAAATATAATTGAATTAATACCGTCTTTTATTAACTTAGATTTTCATGTGGATACAATCCGATCTCTTATGACTCGTTATGATATTTGACATGGTAATAGAGTGCCGCATATTTTGGCAACATCCTATAAGTACAGTGACTCGAAATAATATTTTATACGGTATAAAAGTCAAGGCAGTAGTCAAGGTAAAATCTCAACACCGTGACATAGCATAGCATTGCATCTTGCATCCAATTTAGTGCTCATGTTAGGCATACACAATAGATGAGTACAATCCTGATTGATAGGGCCCCTTTTAAGTCCCCGTTCAGAAGTTACTTCAACTTGGGAGTAAATATTCAGTATGTAATAATACATAATAAAATCATTACGTAAATTTCTCTGAAATTGTAATAAATGTAAACTTTTTCATAATTTTTAAAAATTAACTTAACACGTATCGAGATTTAAATAGTATTTTATATAATAAATTTATTACATATTACACATTGAATATTTACCCACGTTCGGAGCCTCGTGACGACGTTGACGTTCGTCGGTTTCTTTACGGGGTTGTCATTGGACATCTGACGGGTCTGTCCCTCTATACCGTCCATTCCTTGTACAGCTGTACGGTTTCCTTCCTAATTAACGTTTCAAGAGATACGTCGTCATCTCCTCGGATCGGGTTAGCCTCAGCTTTGTCGAGGCCGAGCTAGCAAGCCAAATCGTATAGCCGTGTATGTATCCGCGCGTGTCATGTGTTCATACATGCATAATATATATATGTATGTGTATCTGAAATTCAACATGGATAGTATATGGACTACTGGCTTCAATGAAGAGAATATTCGACTTAAGGATTAGCTGAAGTAAATAAAATGTATATGTATTTCGTGACTAGTCGTAAGGTTGCAGAGAATTGATTTCCTCCTCAGTCCTCACAGCCGATGATGAGGGAAAGTCTTGTACGTTATAGGAATATCATGTCAGTATTATTTGGTGGTATTACAAGTCAATATAAAATTAGCCTTATCAACGGAGATGAATTTAGGAGGTACGGGGACGATTGCTAATTTGAAGCCGGGAAACTCCTTAATATACTACACATATTTCACTTGATTTTTTTTTTTTCAGTTTTTCATTAAACTATCATACTTTGCCCGATTCATTATATTAGTGTCCTATAGAGTTTCGTCTCCCCTAAATTCATTATGTTAGTATCCTATGTAATTTCGCCCCCTGAACCAAGTTTCTAGATCCGTCCTTACTTATCAGCATGTCCATGAGAGAGAATTTAAGCTATAATATATATAAACTCAAACTTTTCTAAAAATAAAAAGAATTCATAAGATCTTAAATAAAACTCTAAATATCCTTGAAAACCCTGATATCAATAAGCGGGAACAGGAAAATATTATCAAACATTACACAATACAAGTATTTTTTTTATGATTTTAAGATTTTCTTAGGATTTTTATGATTTTCCACCTCATGAATCTTATGAATTGACTAATTCATATCGTTTGTGACACCGCCAAACCGAGCTAGCTCGATATTCTGCGACACGGGCGCGCGAAGAAGCTCTCCTTGGCCAGGCTACCGTGCCGTGGACTCCCAATATGCAGTCATTGGTCATGGGCCGGGCAGCCAGCCCAGGCCCAGACCAATCGGCAGGAGTCAGGTTTTGGAAAGCTGGGCTCCGGCTGACGGACACGAGGAGTGCTGGGCCTCTCCCACAATGCCACGTGGCTCCGCCCCACCTCCCCCCAGGGTCATGGCCCAGCAGAGACGATCTTATGTTATGCCTCAACAACGCCACGTGGCAGTGTGAGGCGGTCGGGGAAAGGGGTACGGTGCAATTGCATTTTTCTAAATATGAGATTAAAATGGTTTGATTTTTATTAGTAATTTTTTTTTGTACACATTTATTCTCCAGTTATGCATACGCTCTTGGACAGTCCATGCAATAGAGGCAAAAAAAAAAAGAGAAAATCAGTGCTAATCACGTGTGTAATAATGGGGATTATTATGCGTTTTCCTTTTCAGTCCCTTGCCCCATGCCACATACGCAACGACAGGAAAGTGGCAATTTTGGTCCCAACTTTCTATACTTTATCCGTATTTGATCTTTATCTTTTCATTAGATTAATTGTGGTCCTCAAGTCTTTTGAGATTTGTTATCTTCCCGTATAATTATTTAATATACTAAAAATCTGATGTGATATTTTTCAATAATAATTTTTTTTGTAAAATTAGAAAAAGGAAAGATCTTTTAAAGAAGAGTTCGAGAAAGTGATTTTTTTTCTTTAACGAAAATATATTCCCCAAGTAAAAAAGCCAAAAGGCACCGAACACCGCATTCCACTTTTAAAACTCCGCGCCAAAAGCACCAGCAGAGGAAAATAGTTTTTATATTAAAAAATGACTATTTATTTATTTAAAAATAAATTTTTTATAACGAGAAATTTATTGTATTCGGACGAAAAATACATGTATGAGTGACTTCACTAATGGCCAGGCGTTCAAGTAGAGATTCGAATCTCGTACGTTATGAATTTTCATACGAGTCGTACGCACATCCTGAACCACTTGAGCAGATTATTTAAAAACAATTTAATGATCTATTGATTAGGATCAGTCATGGTTTGGCTGTCACTGACTTTCTTTTTTTTTTTGTCGCCAGCCACGGTATCCAAGCAGGCCCCACCAGCGGTGAGATGGCATCTTTCAGCCAACCATACTTGACTAATCCGTTGGTCGCCCCGGGTCGCACGCCTGGCAATGGCGGGTGAGGCTCCCAAGAGGGGTGTCTGCGTACGTGAGGTCTCGAACCTGAGACCTCCTTAAGCGGCACCGAGCTGCTTACCACTCGGCCCAACCCCTCTTGGTTGGCTGTCACTGACTTTCAATCGTGAAATTCCGACAGATCGGGGGATTCTAACCCCCACAACATTGTACATAAGTTCATGTGGTTGCCCGAAACGTGTTTTAACTTATCCGATTTGTGCGCCCATTTCTGTTAAGGTACATCTCCAGTAGATAAAATTTCTATATCCATTCCCGACTTGATGCATGGACCAGGGCCGACTGGTCTTCCAATCGGTTGCATGATGAAATAAGATTAATAAATAATATATCAGATTAATAAAATTTATATAATATTTTATTGTTATTTTCTAGGATATAGCTTTCTTTTTTATAAATAAAAGGATAACAGTAATAACGATACCTTAATTATTCCTTCGTAGGATGCTCGAACTTTCATATTCAACGACAAAAATATATACTCGACACTGATCTCATTGACAAAATACCACCGAGGATCAAGCATAATCAAAGAAGCCGGAATCCCATCTCATTTGGAGATTGTATAATGCGGTGGCATTTGATTTACTGGAAAGAAATTGATACATGATAAATAGACGCGAAAAAGGACCCGGAAAGGAATGAATAGGTACTGGAATAGATATGGATTAAAATTTAAATTTTTTTTATGTAAAATATATCTATTTTGTTTAAGATAATTTTTATTATTTTATTTCTATTTTTCTATAAGAAATACATATTCCTCAAATGTAGTAGAGAACGCTATCATCTAGAAATACAGGGAAGTTTTTAAATAGGCTGATCGGTCGATCAGATCACGCTCGCACACCGTGAGAGAGGGAGAGAGATGGAGACGATAGAGCACAAGACGGTGAAGGTGAACGGGATTAGCATGCACGTGGCGGAGAAGGGGGAGGGCCCGCTGGTCCTCCTCCTCCACGGCTTCCCGGAGCTCTGGTACACCTGGCGCCACCAGATCCTCGCCCTCGCCTCACTCGGCTACCGCGCTGTCGCCCCCGACCTTCGCGGCTTCGGCGACACCGACGCCCCGCCGTCCGCATCCTCCTACACAAGCCTCAGCGTCGTGGGGGACCTGGTGGCCCTCCTGGACGCGGTCGCCGGCCCGGAGGAAAGGGCCTTCGTGGTCGCCCACGACTGGGGGGCCGTCGTAGCCTGGTACCTCTGCCTCTACCGGCCCGACCGGGTCAAGGCCCTCGTCAATATGAGCGCCGCTTTCACTCCCCGGAACCCTTCCCGGAAGCCCACCGACACCATGAGGGCCGTCTACGGCGACGACTACTACATTTGCCGATTTCAGGTTCGGTTTTCAACTCATCGGCTTAACTTTCTGACTGGCAAAACCTAGCTGTTTCTTCTATGAATTAGCTAAAAAGACAGGGGTCGACCAATCCCGAACATGTTACGGACGCCGTCCCAAGTAGCACATATCAGCAATTATCGATAAATTCAGGCTTGCAGTGGATTAAGGGTCAGAAATAATCGTTCAATTTGCTTTCTTTTTGAACCCCTTTAAGCTCAATGTCACACATACTCAACGATTTGGGATATCTTTCATACGTTGCAGGGAAAATATGGCCCAAAAGGTTTTCTGATCATCACAACTGTTCATCTTCCTCGGTATGCATTACTAAATAGGCTCAACTTGAAGCTAAACAGAAGAGCCCTTTTTCGTAGCTAACAACCACAATCCTTTTCCCTGTTAAGTTTTGGATTTTCAATGTCTGCCTGCTTTCCTCTAGCATCAGCAGGGCTTATGAATCTGTTTTCTACACTCTCTTTAAGGTGTCTTCCTAAAAGTGGTACAGAGTAACGAGTTAGGATTGCATGGCATTTGAGAATTTGTGCTGCTTGTATTAAATCACATCTTAGTAGGATTAAATTATGTGCTTGTGAGCTACCTGAAGGAGATTGCTTTTTTAAGTAGGATTATCGACTAGCTGTTGGTGAACTCTTCCTTTCTTCCCGATGAGTTGCACTTATATATAGCATCAGTGATGAGCAGTTTTAGCCTGTAAGGAGGAGAATACGTGCTGGAATTCCCTGATGCGCATTGGGGAAGTGAAGTGACTTAAATGTTTCTTCCTGACAGTTTTGTTTAGAAATAGTAGAAGTCCATGGGATTGGGTATATAACTTTTAATTCTAGAGATGGACAAGTTTGGGATTTCCTATGGTTGATTCATGTCTAGAACCCGAGCTTCCCTTTGATGTTAGCAGCTATACCTTGCTTCATAGATTTGTCCTACTGAGAATTTGATTCCTAGATGCCTTTCTTTTAGATTGAGCAAAGCAAGACAACATTAAAATGGGATGGAATATATAACTTTAAAATGTATAGAGAAATGGGGTTTGGTATAATGGTATCACTAAGAGAACCTAGGTTTAGATTTTGAGGGTTTCACCAGTTTATCCAAGAAAATATTAACTTGCTTATACTATAGTTGCATGAATACCCTTATTTTCCTAGATTAGGCACCTTGAACTTGGGTTGTTTTTTTTGTCATAAATGAATTCGTGTACCGTAGTGGAATGAAAGAGCACAGGAGTTCATTGACGATAATCGAGTTCAAAACCTTTTCAGTCGAAGGCAATGGCATTACACAAAATCCCCTTTCTTTGGCTTTCTCAAATTATTTGCTAGGTAATTCTTGTTCAAGAAACTGTATCTTCTGACACTCTCCAGAGGAAAAGTGCCATGGATTTCATCTTTGTGCACTCAACGTCACCCTCATTTCTAGATTCTGTTTTCTTTTCCTGTAATTTTTGCATTTTCACTCTCAAAAAAGATTTTTCTTTCTCAAATGAAACAAGATGATAAGATTTCTGTCGCCCTGACTTTTCCTCAAAAAAATCTTTTATGCATGTTTGATACATAGAAATGGAATTAATCATATAAGATGTTGAGCTTATGAGTTTGATTTTGGTGTTGGGCTACTCCGTGACTATCATCTCATGTCAAGGACAAACTGGAAACAATAGAGTTGAAACATTTGCAAGTGAAGTAAAATTTTGTGTATAGAGAATCTACAACTGTAAAGAACAGTGAAACAGAAGATGAAGACTTACCATGATCTGTTTCATGATTATAGATTGTTTATATCTGTAATAGGAGGCTGGAGAAATGGAAGCAGAGTTTGCCAAGATAGGTACAAGGAGAGTCCTAGAGGAATTCCTAACGTACCGGACCCCCGGCCCTCTCTTTCTGCCCAGAGGCACTGTTTTTGGACACCCAAAGGACACACCGATCGAGCTGCCTCCTTGGCTGACAAAAGAAGCTGTCGACTACTACACCTCTAAGTACGAGAAGACGGGATTCACCGGAGGATTCAACTACTACCGGGCCTTGGACCTGTAAGATGCAGTTCTTAGGATTGTGCCACCCCCATTCATTATGTTTGATTCCCTTTGGTGCTGATGAATCTTTGCTTCTGCAGGAATTGGGAACTGACAGCTCCATGGACAGGGGCTCAGGTAAAAGTGCCCACAAAGTTCATCGTCGGAGACCTCGACCTGACATACAATACTTTCGGCACCAAAGAGTACCTCGAGAAGGGAGGGATGAAGAAGTTTGTCCCTCTCCTGGAGGAAGTTGTGGTATTGAAGGGTGTGGCGCACTTCGTCCACGAGGAGAGGCCCGATGAGATCAACGCCCACATCCATGACTTCTTCCAGAAGTTCTGACTGGCCCTGCTCGTTCGTTGTGGCGCAGAGGAGAGGAATGAAGAGCTGCAGTATTCTGTGCTGCTTGTGTTCTATCGTGCGTCGAATAAGAAGACGAGCACCCTCTGTATAGACATGACATGAGAATGAGCCTTCTGTCCATTTACTATAAACGGTTGAACTCAGTGGTCTAGTATGTTCAGAGGCTTAGATTAATCTCTGCATTTCTCGTTTCCAAATTGAGGGAAGACGCGCACCGGACGCCGGCAATGTTCCAAGTAATTGTTCGTCGTTTAGTGATTCTGACCGTTCTTTAGAATATCATAATGTTTCATTCATAACTTCTGGATAATTCAACACAACGAACCAAGAAATTGCTATTGATTTTTCATGTCTCCCATTCCAATCACAATATCGAGGTCAAGGTCAAGGCTTACAAGTTACAACCACTATGATGTAAGTGCAATCTCAAATTCCAGTGGACCGGATCGTAAATACCTACTATGTAGGGGATCAAATTGAGCTTTTATAATTTAATGCATGTTATTAGGCTCACATCACTTTCCACCACGAAACAAACAAGGTAAGATTCCAGCGACACTTTCTGTAAAGGAGAAGCTTCTACCAACCAACTGTTTAACAACTTAATCAAACTGCACATAATCCCCGACACTAATCACAAAAAATGAATTCGACGGTTCATAATCATTTTTTCACACAGAACAGTCTAACGAATAGATTTAGAGTTTTCTTGATAGTCTGTATTTCGCAATTAGGGTACGACAAACACGTTCCGTTCAAGAACAGTAACACAACATCCCCTGAAAGTTTTTGAATTGCCGACGATCATTGATCTATACAACCTTGTCATAAAGCAGGCATTTAATTTATCGGGCAAATAATTTCGAGACTTAATTTATTATTATTATTTATTTTTTGCAAGGAGTGGCCATTGAGCTTGACTGACTTAAATTTACATGTTGACATTATTTTAGTAATTAATTAAGTACGGTGATGTGAAGCAAATGATGTTGAGACCCAAGTTATGTGGATGAGGTTTAGGAGTACGAGATTCTCTCCACTAATATTCCTTAATGCGGTAAGATTACCACCTGCAAATTGTCTCTAAATAGGCATAAAGGGTTGGCCGGATTAGCACAAAAAGTGAGATTAGTGCCATTTATAGTATGATTAATTTTCAAACTAGTCAATTAGTCCTCCTTTCCTTTTCTTTTCTTTTCTAAAGAATATCTTGGTAAAAGGATAAATTTCCCAGTGATGATCCTATTTCATCACATAACATACTGAAGTGTTCATTAAATTGCAGCAAGTAAGTAAATATGTGTTGATTGTCTAAATAAATGTCGCGATTATTGCTATTAGAAATGATTTGATCGTTGTTTTCATGCTCTACTCTCTTTCTTTTTCCTTCAGATTTCGATTATGATTGCTTAAGGAAGCATCTGCCATTGAGCTGTTATACTATTCAGCAATTTAATCTAATAATTTACAGATAACAATTAAAATAAAAGAAAAAAAATGCAAATAATCATTTTCACTCCAGCTTAATAATTTAACGATTGGATCGTAGATTTTTTTTACGTCGGAGAAGATCTGAGTCAAATAGTGACGATTTTTACAACGACTACCCCGAAAGTCAGTGCTTTCGTGCACGTGAATGCATCCATCACGTTGCTTGCCACGATTAAACAAAAATTGATCTAGGAACTCATTTTTAATCAAAATCGACTTGTGGGATATTCATAGAGTAAGAACGGCAGAGCTATACGAAATTAGAACCGACTCTTTCTTCTTATATCGTATCACATCGAATGTGGTAGTTATAGCAAAAGATGAGCTATTTTCTGATAGCTTTCTCTTATAGTGGGCTATATTTCCCTTTTCCGTTGTAAATGAAGCTCGCCAGAAGAATCCCAGCACACGAAAATATCATTAACGAAAGCCGATCCCAAAAATCAAATTCTAAATTTCTTGATTTTCTGTCGGGATCAATGTCACGAGATGACCATCCTACTTCTCGTGGTCTCGCCACGTACTTTTCTTTTTCCAGTAAGCACTGTCTGGTACGAGAGCCTCATTAGGCTTGGACCGACTCCAATCAAGTCGGGTTGATCCAGAACTACAGGTAATATGCTTCTAATTATTGATTTTCTATATTTATAAGGCTTAAATCTCAAGACTTCCTGCATAAGGAGCAGAGATATTAAACTATTTCAACCAAATGCTGAGCAGCGACGCAATTTTTTTTTAGTTATCACTGCACTCAAGTTCATTTAATGGGAAAAGATTTGTTTGAGATGGAACGACTGATGTGATCTCCATTATATAACCTTCGTTGACTCTCCTTTCTTTCATTATTATTACTATTTTAATAATTTTGCTATACTGCATATAAAAAAAAGCAATATATATATTGATAACTTCTTCGGGTGATCCGGATGACGTATCGAGGTGGACTTCTGGTCACCGGTGGCGGGTCGCTTCGACAAAGGCTCCTGGAGACCTGCACAAAGCCGAGCCCGGGAGTGGCTCCCGGAACGGCCCTCCGATACCTAAGTCAGAGACGGGGCTAAGGATATAAGAACTGAGAGAGAGAGTGTGTGTTTTTGTTGTTGTCTCATACCTGGGTCTTCGGGTCAAGGCGTATATATAAGCCTTACCTGTACGGAGGGCTGACGTGGCACCATCCATCACGTGCCTAGAGTGTGTGTCGGAGTCTCGCGTCGTGGGCGGGAGGTTTTGACTCAGGAGAGTCGGCCTTGGTAGCCCTCATGGGCATGAAGGTTTGACTTTGAAGCCTCGGAGTCGATTGCCTTTATGGTCTCGAGAGTTAGACTTACCCGGGTCGACCTTGGGAAGTTAGACACGTTTCGGGTATATTGGCTATCCGTATCATATATATATATATATATATGTATGTAAAAGAGAAGCGTGTTTACAAGCATTTGTTAAAGAGAGAAATGAAAATGCATGTCTGAGTTCTGATTTGTCTGCTTGAATAATTGGGTTGGGGGGGGATTGAGACTTGAGAATTAAGGAAGTGATGAGAGGGGTAAGTAAACCCTTTGTCGAAGGTTGAGGGAGAAATTCATGGGGGAACTTGTCGGTTGTTTCATTCCCTCAGTCTCCCCTTGCTGGGGACCTTAATTAATTGGACAGTCAACAGAGCTAATTAATAAATCAATAACCCCCTACCATATCAACCCACAAATCTCTCTCTTTCTCTCTGACTGTTTTTAAAATTTTCAATGGACTTATAAAGAATTGAAAATGTAAAAGTTTAAACTAACACCTATCGGTGGTTACACTTATCACATGCCCTAATCACCCGCTTTGAATGGACATGCTTCTTCCATCCTCGGTTGAGAAGGATGACTGACCATGAAATGAGACTTTTCTTTTGCACTATGGTCTGGTGGGATGAGAGCGCACATGTAAATTTCTCTGATATTATGTTAAATTTCTATAGACTTATTAAGAGTTTAACCGATGTCAAACTTAAAAATTTAAACTAGGAAGTTTTCACATCCAACATTTTTTATATTTGAAGTTTTTTTTTTCATTAGATTTCTAGTATAGGATCATATTTTTCAATAATTTACTAGTATAGGAGTTGACAAATCACATCGACAAAAATGTTATATATGATGTACAACTACACTATATGTGGAATAGCCACGTTCGATATGGACTCGCTTCAAATGAAACACGTTGCAGTTCGTTGCGGAAATTTAAACACGATCGACGAGACACGTTCGAGTGAAATTTCAAACTAGCTATGGCAAAGAAGGAAAAGGGAACTATCAACCCTGAGATATTTTCTAAGCGGAAACATAGATGATGAGAGAACCAATGGAAGAAAAGCTAATGAGATGCAATTTTTTTTTTTTATATATAATTGAGATATCGGAGCGCTTTCCAGGCCCAACTAGCCGTGGTCGCAGCACCTCTGTTTCGAGACACACGCAATAGTCTGTAAACCACGTGTGTAGGATAAAATAGAATAAATTATGACAGGTTCAAGAGGGCCCAGAAGGCATGAGATGTGACGCGTTGTTTGTGTTGGAAAAGAGAGAGATGGGCATAATGATTAGACTTGTTTATTATTATAAGGGCCTTATAACTCTGCTTTAATTAGTTGGAGGGTAACTGCTACAACTATGTGCACATGCAACATGGCTCCATTTGCTAAATTAGTGTTGACAAGCAGCTAGATAAGGACTTGATCGATTTGATTTTGACGAGATGGTTCGGCATCTCCTCGACCTAGTTAGGGTTTCGGGTTTGAGTCTTATAGATGATGAAGAAAAAAAACTCACAGTTCAAAGAGCTTTACTCTTAGTGGAATGAAACTCATCGCATTTCTGCTCATGCCTATGTTGGCACAGGTTGATATGTGACAACATCAACGAGAAGATGTGAAGATGAGAGAAATTTTATGATGAATAATTAAGTTGCGAGACCGTTAAGTTGGTAAAAAAAAATTTGTATGTCGTCAAAATTCTTCTATAAAATTCACCGTTAAATTAAACTAGCGAATGTTGAAGTTACTGGATACAGAAACCTCTCCGAGGTAGCGCATGTGCTAGCGCGATAGAGATTGATTTTTCCGTTTCATCAAACAAACACGCAATGTGATAAAAAGGAAATAAGCAAACGCTCTGAAAGAAGAACAAAGAAGCAGTGGCTTTATGGTTTTTCTTTCTTTTCCTTTTTTTTTTTTACGAAAAAGGTCCACAATACTATATGATACAAGAGATGTGAAATTTCACGGATAAAATTAAAATAGGAATATTTTTTAATCTCGAGTCGAGTCGAGAGTGATGTTATAATACCGACTAGGGGCTCTAGTTTTAGTTCATGGACAGGTGTTGTGACACCCAGCTGAGAACGTGCAAAAATTAAATTAAGATATCTTTTGGTCGTATTTGCCGTACGGACTGTTATTCTAATGTTGGAATCGTGCGTGGAAAGCATTTTGCTCAAAAAGCCAAACTTAGATTCCTTGCTGTTGTTACCGATAGGGTGATATGGTGCACAGAGTCAATATATTCTCGACCGATATAGCATGTCGGTTTCCATCATCTCGTTAAGGCATGCACATACGCAATGCTAAACGTAGCGCGGTGCATTCCAACCAGTCGATGCATTTGGCACGGACCATTAGCGACTTTTTCAGAACTAAACCGGGAGTGTTTATACTTCCAGCCGGGCGGTATCGGGTTTCGACTCTACGTGTTTTTTTGCAGGTCGGATCGGTCTTAAGGTACTTTTGCTTGTTCCATGGGCCATATGGTATTGTCATGTTTATAAGGAAGTAAAAGCTAGAGCGTCCTATCCTCCCAATTATGGCATGTTGAAAGGTGCACTAAAATGGACGCTAGCACTGGTAGTAACGACAACCCTAATCAACTCAACTGTCACAGCTTGATTTAATCCATCTCTTTCCTACCAAAATAAAGATATATATGCAAGAAAAAACTCTATTGGGTGAAAGAAAATATATGTACGCACACTATACATGCATGTAAATTTGCAATAACGAGAAATTTATTCTTTATAGGTCTATGAATACTTCATAAACCCATGAATTTATACAAGTTCACGTGCATGCGCATGTACAAATGGTTTAATTAAGGGTTATGCGTGTAAAGAAGAATCGAATTTTTACAATATATGTATGATTATTTAACTTCCCAAAGATTGGTTTTTTTTTTTATATATATATGAAAGAGACACATAAATTTAGAAGGGAATAGAGTAGAACAAAGAGTTCCACGGATGAGAATTAAACTCGGAACCTCTCAGTCTCAGATCAGGAGTAGTACTGTTATACTAGACCACCTTTCTCATGTTTGGTACTTTTTTATCAGCAAAAGATCGATATTGAAGGATCCTTCTTTCAAAACATTTTTTGCACTAATTAATTTCCTCAAAATAGATGTTGATTCGTTTATACAACAAATATATTTTTTTCATTGTTGCCATCTAATAACATTCAGAAATTCAATAGAGTTTAATTAATTCTGCTTTGTGCCAGAGCTATTCATCAAAAATAAAACTCTTCAAATCATAATTTTATTAATTTACAAGATTTAAATTTAAAAGAAAAGTTGTCGAATTATTTCGATTAACTATATTGAATAAATAATCATGTTTATCCATGTAGGATTGGTAGCTTGGACCTGACCTATCCCGTGCACGTGTCAAGTCGGGTCCACATCTGTCCTTCAACCTGCCTTGGCCCGTTTCATGATAGTTAATAGGTGCTTGGTCTTTTGAGTATGCTGCTTTTGCTCGTGAGCAAGGGGAGATGGATGGTTTGATTAAAGCTATTGAAGTTGCTCAAGACTTGGGACTCGCTCGTTTAAGCCTACTCAGCGACGCTAAAGATTTGGTCGACACCATTCAATCAAAATCCTCCGATCAGCGCACCCCCATCTGGCAGTTCAATTGGACCAAATTTTCAGTATTTTAGGTGGGGTTTCTTCATGGCAATTGTGTTATATTCCGAGAGAGAAACTTTTTATCCCATAATGTTGCACGATGGGGCCGCCTTTTGGAACACAGTGGTCCTATTAACATCTCCAATCTCCTCGCTTATGTATTCTTTAAGGGATGGGAATGTGGGATGTAAAGGACCATTGCACTTTTGCAATCCCTTAATTTCTAATATTAATATGATTACTCTTCTGAGCCAAAAAAAACACGTTTTCATGTTGAGTTGTTTCTATGAGCTCGACGAGAGACTGCCCGAATACGATCGTAAATCCGTCACTCTTAACTTGTGTCGAAAACATGTGCCGTCGATGTAATATTAAGCAGAGCCAGCAGTCCCAATGGCCACGTTCCGATTGCTCGAACCATAATTTGTCACTTTTCAAGATTTAATAAGAACATGCTGATCACGTTCCCAATTGGAGAGATTAATACGCACATTCTATTTCCTCAATGGGTATTTCCACGTGAGTAATATCACTTTTCATGTGGAATGCCCCCATCGACAATACATCCTTACGTCTCATGTTGTCGGAGCTCTCTCTCCACCCCCAAAGAGCTGGAAGTCTTCGCGTGGATTAGGATGGCAATCGGCCGGGTATTTGATCAAAGACTCGAACGCATGGAAGGGGTTTCGAAACCTGAATCTTGAACTTACCGAACCTTCTGGGAGGAAGCATCAAATCACTGGACGACTGCCCGGGGCCTCAATTAGTTGAAAGGAAAGGGATCTTTTCTTCGGACAATGATACCTATTGCCAGCGGTGAACGGATTTTATCTGCAGCCCAGGAGCTCAAACCACGTTAGAATAACTTCGTAGCACGACCCAAACACATGTCAATCGCAATCAATGTTACTGGAGGACATATCATGATTTTGTTCAAAAGAAGATCATTTTTGCCCTGGTAATTTGATTGCTTGTAGGATAGTAACTTCCAACTCCAATTTTAGCATATTCTCTACTTATTGCTCCAAAAAGAACATATTTCAGCCACAAGAGAGAGAGAACTCTTGAGCCTATGAGCTCAAAATAATTAAACATCATGTAGAACCTTCTGCCTTCATAATTGTTGTTCAGGGATGGAAGATATTTTCCAGTCATTTGATTTTCCATGAAAAAAAATTTTACAATTTAATCAATAATTTTATTTATTTAATTATTTACTAACAAATTCTTAGCCTCTGATCTATAAAAGGGAGACCCTGTAGTTGGTTCCCTTGCCCATACACTTACAGAGAAGCTTCTTCCATCCAAAGTCTCCTGTTCTTCACTCATATCAGTCAATCTTACTGCAGGAAGAATATCAGACCAGAGGCAACTCTGGAAGAACTAGACTCAAGAAAATGGTCGCAGCCACAGAATCTTCACCGAACCTGAAAGCTCCGGAGGTACTGAATCGACAACGTCCTGTGAACCCCGTCAACTTCTCGCTTTCTTTGTCTTCCGGAAAATGATTATCGAAGAAAATGGTTTTCGATCTCTTCTCTCATCATCATTATCTGATATCAGCTTGTTCTCAGTTATGTTCTATTGTCCATAGTGTTTTTTTGGATTAAATTGTCCGTAGTGTTAACGAGCAATGCCTAAAAATCTCAATGGTGACCAAAGTTGTTGAAGACGGTGGCAAAATCGTGCCCTTTCAAGGAAAACCGCGTCTTCGAAATTGTTTTGATCCGATGATCATCTTCGAGTTGGATAGATCAACTGCTTTCAGCTACGTGTATATTCATGTTGACATGCAAAAACCCAATGTCTCGAGTGCAATCTTTTTTACTTTGTTTTTCTGATGTTCGAAGATTATTGAATGATTTAGATATCGGAGGAGCTTAAAAGCACGGCCCACATAGCCGTCCCCGTACTCGTGGCCGGCCTTGTGGGCTACCTCAAGAGCCTCGTCCTCGTGGCCTGCATGGGCCGTCTCGGGACCCTCGAGCTCGCTGGCGGTGCCTTGGCCATCGGCTTCACCAACATCACCGGCTACTCCGTCCTCTCTGGGCTTGCCATGGGGATGGACCCGCTGTGCAGCCAGGCTGCTGGCTCCGGCAACTTCATTCTGGCCCGCCGAACATTGCGTCGGACAATCCTCCTGCTCCTCCTGGCCTCCGCCCCGATCAGCCTTCTCTGGGCCAACTTGGAGCCGCTGATGCTGATACTCCGCCAGAGGCCCGATATTGCAAAGACGGCAGGGCTCTACTGCCGGTTCGCCCTTCCGGACCTCGTCATGAGCAGCCTCCTCCACCCGCTGCGTATATATCTCCGAAGCAATGGAGCCACGTGGCCGTTGATGTGGTGTACCATGGTTGCAGCGCTTTTACATGTTCCGGCAGCCGTGATCTTGGCTTTCAATTTCCAGCTCGGTGTCCCTGGGATCGCCGTCTCCAACTTTGTCACCACCTTCAACAACGTCCTCTTCCTGCTACTCTACCTTCTCTCCCGAAGCAAGAAATCCCTCCAAGTAGATATCGATCTTAAGCTTGTGGTTCATGAGCCTGCTGGTGACGCATTATTGTTGACACCGCTGATGCCCGCCACCAGCAAGGCCACGGATGGCTGGAGACGGCTTCTCGGGCTGGCCATCCCGAGCTGCCTAGGAGTGTGCCTCGAGTGGTGGTGGTACGAGCTGATGACGATCCTGGCCGGCTACCTCCCCAGCCCGCACGTTGCACTTGCCACGGCGGCGATCGTGATACAAACCACGTCCCTCTTGTACACCCTCCCCGCAGCGTTGAGCGCCTCGGCCTCAACCAGGGTCGGAAACGAGCTCGGAGCTGGCCGCCCTTGCTCGGCTCGTCTGGCCTCGATAGTGGCCATAGGACTCGCCTTGGCGGGCTCCTTTCTTGGGCTGCTGCTGACGACTATCGGAAGAGAGGTCTGGGCGAGAGTCTTCACGGATGACGGAGATATCGTGGCCCTGACCGTGGCAGTTCTCCCTGTTATCGGGTTATGCGAGCTTGCGAACTGCCCGCAGACCACCAGCTGTGGGGTGCTTCGGGGAACCGCGCGGCCGGGGACCGGGGCGGTGATCAACTTCTGCTCGTTTTACGTAGTGGGTGCCCCGGCTGCGGTGGCCTTGGGCTTTGTTTGGAAGATGGGCTTCGTGGGACTGTGCTATGGGCTTCTGGCAGCCCAGGTTGCCTGCGCGGTGTCGATCCTGGTGGTCGTTTACAGGACAGACTGGGAGATTGAATGGGCCAAGGCGAAAGGATTGGTCGGAAAATTTGCAGACGACGATGAAGAAGGTCGTGCGATTACATTCGTGCGAACAGAGGATTCATGAGGATTGTATCACATATAATTAGGCACTAGTCCGACGAAAAAAAAAAAAAAAAAAAAGAGGGGTAATTGACATTCTGATATAGAATTGTGGATGCTTTCTTAATTCTACTACGAATTACCCTTTTAATTAAAACGATGAGCAAGTTCTATTTTTAATTTAGATCTGCCATGTCTGATATTTACGGTGAAAAAAAGATGCAACCCAGCTGCTGATTAAGATTAAAATGTCTATTTTACCCTCTTTTCAAGTCAAATGTCATTTTTACCCCCACAGGTCTTAACTTTTAAATGAAAAATTGGTGTAGTAGCAATCTCAACTCCGGCAACCGGCAACCCTCGCCTTGACGACAACCCTGGCCAAAATGAGGGGACGCCAAGATTCCGATGTTAGTCTCACCACCATGGATTTTGCCGATTTTTCTCGAATCAATTCGATCTGCGGATCCACTGACGCCAATTGAATTTGTCTTGCATTGATCTGAGAAATGAATCGACCAAGTTGGTGACATCATTCTCGGAAGGAATTTATACGATAAAATCAGCCGAGTCTTGACTACAGCCCACTGCCCCCAATTCGAGCGATTTTACCTCTCGCTCGAATATTTACTTGAAAATAGATAAAATTATTAAAATATATGCGATATTTTATAAATTTTTATGAATTTAATACTTTAAATCCGTGCATAAAAATTTGGAAAAGCATAACGGGAACTTTCGGAAAAAGCTTTGTACCATACCCAAATTTAAGAACATGTTTGATTGATTATCTTCAAGGGTATGGTGTGGTAGTTCCATAATTTAAATTAGAGAGAGAGACATTTTCCAAATTATTTTTATTTTCAAGATATGGCATTTATTCCTCTTGGCATTCAAATGCCACTGAGAACTGAGAAGTCGATCCCAATTCCATTTCTGAAATGCCTCGTATTGATAAATAAATTCCCCTGGGCACATCAGCCGTTATCTAAAGACTGAGCAGTCCCATGAATTCAAGCTCAAGCTACGTTCAACAATTAGAACTTGTTCTAATCTTTGTCTTTTTCGATTTAAAACGTTCGAGCCCATAACCTTATTTATAGAAAATAAGCGTTGAACCACCTTAACCATTCATGATGACTAATCATTTGAGTTAAAAATAAAAAAAAAAAAAAAAAAAGAGAGCAGACCCTCTTAACCCTGGGGGTTTGTCTCATTTTATCGTCAAATGTGCATGCATAGGGTTTTTAATTTGTGCCCTTTATCTTACTTAAAAATGTCGTGTCTACGTGGACATGACACAATTAACATAAGATATTAAACAGGTCGTGTTCAAATTATTTGTATGTTTAAACTTTTGGTTGATCTGTCAAACTTGCTTGCTCTAGAATGTCAAAATATGCATGTAATTGCATGCTTGAAATATATGATGCAAATATGGAATGGCTAAAATGGGTTTAATCATGTTTGATTCAGGCATGCAAGTTCAGGTATTACTGAATGCGACAGACGAGTTCGACCTATTTAGACATGAAACGGGTTTAACACGCTTGACTCCGTGTGTTGTCCATGTTATGCTATGGCGTCATATCAAGAATCATCAGTATGATATAAGCATGTTGGTGGTGGTAACTCCGGCTATATATGTCGATAAAACTTAATCGAGTTCAGGCATCCGACAGGTCTCCATTAAAATTAGGGACAATGTGGAGCAAGTCGATCCCCGACTTCCCGACAACATTGCTCGGACGAGGCCAATTTTTCATCGGGACCTTTTTCTAGTTCCCATCTGCCACGCGACAGAATTCCCGGCAAGTGGCAACAGGGCAAAGGACTCGTTTGTTCCTTCCCTCGTTTTTACACTAGGTAGCTTCGTGCATCCAGTAATAACTGACACCCTGTCATCCAAACAAGGGAACAGGAGCCAAAAGCCGCGGTAAAGAAGGTTGTGTCGGAATGAATATTCACGGCATATGGAGCAGAAGCTTGAAATTATTAAACGATGGTACCTCATTATGCGATATAAGAAAATCACAATCAGATTTTGATAAATAGACAAATTAGTATTAATCGTTCAAACAGTTACTTTGATTATCATTGATCAGAATAATTTAATTGTGTCTTTCCCGCCACATCATCATAGGTTGGAACATTTAAGGTTTTTTTTTTCTTTGCCAGGCATCCATTCAAGCTCCTGTCGTTCTCCGGCACGGACACGTGGACCAGATCATGATGACTCACCAGCAGGAGGCTAGCTGTTAGCTGAGTGAGGGATCCTTGTGGTGGATCGGTTGGGCCCACAGGTTAGTGGGCCCTTAATCAATTCAGTGGGCCCGCTGATGTCGCTTGATGGGCCCCCAGTCTGTTTTCTTGGGCCAACGGTCATTTTCTACATTTATATTACTAATAAAATTCAAATAATATGGCCTAATTGAAATTGTCGATACCTCTTTTCCTTAATTAAATTCTTATATTTACATATTGTGAATGGAGAAAATCCACGTCGCGAGAGCTTGTCCCTTAGAGGGCGATTTGACTCTAAATTAAATCAAATCCATTAGTTGGGGAAAAAAAAGTAAAAAAGTATCTACAAAATCAATTTCATTAATTTTCGCGATATTATTTTCTAAATATTTATTTCTGATCTCACACTCTTAACCTGGCAACTTCCTATTTTTTTCCACTTCAGTCCATAGAAAAGGATGACATTTTTCTTGAGGTACTGATATTCAGAATTCCAACAAAATCTGCTCAATTCATATTTCGAGTGTGATCGGTTCACGGTGGATTAACACCATCGTAGTTGTGAATTTTTTTCCATTGACAATATTGAATTCAGAACTTTTATTAAGGAAAGAAATACTGAATCAACTCAATTAATTTCATGTGAGCAAATCCGATTATATACATTTTTCTAGCTTGCATCTCCACCTGCCAAGGGTCAAAAGTGTGGATGATTATGAAGAATTAAGCTTGTAGATGAGTCCATGTGTTGCCCTTTGCCGATGTATTTGTTGATAAGATTGGAGATAAGAGGAGTCATAATCCATGACATTAGCCCCCGAACTGAATGAATTGATAAAGAAAAGGGGAAATGACGATGCACAATGTATTACACGTAACGAGAATCGAATTCAAATTCTTTGAATTAAGGGTTGAGATTGATAGCACAATATCGAATCCCTAATGTTGAGAAATGATCCGACACCAGATAGTAAAGATATCGAAACATGATTTATAACAGAACTCAGTGCCACCACCTAAAGAGATATCATTGAAGTCTAATGGATACTTTACACTTAACGAAAAGGACATTTAATTTGGAAGGAAGAAAGAAGTGATGGGTAATTTGAGCAAATAGAGAGAGAGAGAGAGAAAGAGGACAAGTGACTCAATCAAGAAGGAGACGCAGCCAACTAGCGCCCTTGATTTGATTAGATCGTGATACCAGGTATACACTGTCACGTCATATACCCGTTACGCACAAGACTTTCTCTGACTCAAGGACCATGAATAATGGTTCTAACCGAAACATTGGAATGGAGATTTGACACCGTCTTCGATTTTACACTACGAGAGATCCCGAGTTCGACTCTCATTTACGAAACTTTTTTTAATCGATTATCGTAAAATTTTTATTTATGAAACTCTCCGCATGGGTTATTACTCTCTTTTAAGCCCGTTGACATCATTGATACCCGGAAGCCACAGAGATTAAATCGAGTGCCTCCAAAATTGTTAGCTTGTCTCCCTCCATTCGCTTAAGTTGACCCCGTTTTCTTGTATTGCAATCGATTCTCTCCATGCAAATATCAGCTCAATTGTGAGATAAAATATGATTGCTTGCGTGCGAACGGGTCATGCTAAAACGACACCAACATTATGCGTTTTGTTTCAAGTTCATTCATTCATTAGTTTAAGTGTCCGAATCTTGAATAGTGTTTTAAGCTTGAGATAAATAATGATTCTCACCGGAGAGACTTCCCAGAACTCCTTTCTTCATTGTTCCTCCTTAGGTAGTGGTTACAAATATGCCGGATCTAGAAAAAATTTTTAATGGAGTGAAATTTAATTAAAAAGTACGATAGGTTTATGAGCCGAAGTAAGATAATATAGTAGGAATTTGAAAAAATAATTAAGTGAAATATACATCGCATCTCGCATGTTTTTTGAAATATTTTTTATTTGATTTGTATGAACTAATTGAAATAATTTAATTTTTTACGTAAGAAATTTTTTATTGAAAGAGTTTTACTTTTAGTAAATTTTATTGTCCGAATTACCGAATATAAATAAATTAGAATTTAAAAAAAAAGTGATAAAGCAGTAGGGAAAAGACAAAACAGAAAAAGAAACAGAAAAAAAGTTGGTAAAATGGTAAAAATGGCAAAGAAGAAGAAGAAGAAGAGGGTACGTGGCAGGCAACAAGCAGTACATGTTAAATGCCAATCGTCCTTCTCACTTTGCTCCTCCAACACGGACACCTCTCTCTCCCCCCCTACCTCCCTCTCCATAGCTGTTATGGACCATCTTCACACAGAGCCACTCCTCCCTCCCAGTCTCTCTATATAACTTCGGTTCTCTCAGCATCCAAATCCCTCTCCTTCCTCCATCTCCCTCCTTATATTAGTCTAGAGAGAGAGAGAGAGAGAGAGAGAGAGAGGGAGAGATAAGAGAGGAGAATAATGAAAGATGGTGGGATTAAGTGTAGTCCTGGAGGGTCGTCATCTCCACCATAAGAGCGGCCTTATCAGCAAGAAGATCAGCGACAGTAGAAGTAGCCCACAACCACAAGTCATCAGCAAGACCTCCATGTCGGTCGTCATGGCGCCGATTCACTCCACAAAAATCTCTCCTCGATCCTCCTCCTCTTTGAGCTGGCTGCCGAGCTTCCAGGCTCCTGCTTTCCTCGAAAAATGCTTCCTCTGCAAAGTCAAACTCTTGCCCGGGAAAGACATCTACATGTACAAGTAAGTCCGCTGCTCCTTCCAATATAAGACGACAGTCCCCGTTTTCTGTCTTCTTGCATAGATCTATATGCAGGAAGCGTTGTTTAGATTCCGTCTCTCGGTTTATGTTTTCGGAATGAAACCAGTCCCAATTTTCCTCTCGCTATTGGAAAAGGGAAACAGAGAGAACGGGAGCAGTGGCCCATTAAATTGCAATAGATCAGTAAAGCTTCGATTACAATCAAGCTACGGACCACCGGAACCCTGTGCAAAACTCCGACCTCGTAGTTTCTTTTCTTTTTCTTTTTGGGGGTTTACGATCATTTCTATCGTCGGTTATGGTTGCAGAGGGGACAGGGCATTCTGCAGCGAGGAGTGCCGGTGCCGGCAGATTTTCATGGACGAGGAGGAGACTATGAAGAAGGAGAACTGCTCCATGGCCGCTATCAAGCCCGCGACGGCATCTTCGCCGTCTTCTCCTCCTTCCCCGACACCCTCCCGCCACCAGAGGGCTGCCAGGAACTACCGCGGCGGCGGCTTCGCTTACTGATGAGGATCGAGATGGAGTGACGCAAAACAACAACAGCAGACGGCCCGCTAGAAATTAATTGATCATTAGGAATAGCCAAAGGAAAAACCGAGAGAGAAGGGAGAGCTCTCAGGTCGGGTTTTACTTTCACTTCTTCTTTTCTGGCGATTTCACCCCCCGAAGTAATTTTGTAATGACGGACATGTCCCGGACATGTCCCAGCCCACTCCCTTTCCTTTGTAGTCGTCTTCAACTTTTTCATGCTGAGTATGGAAATGCTTACGGTTAATGTTCTCATTTGAAGAGAAAAAAAAAAAAACTTAATACTGCTATTACCTGTGATCTAAAAGTATTGGGTTTAATCTCATCCATGGGATATCTTGTTCCCTTTTTAACCATTCTTCATTTTATCATTTCTAAACCTATGTATTTTTTTTATCACTGGAAATTTAGATCAGAATAAAAATTTTAATTGCAACTAATATTTTCTTGGCATTAGGAACGTGAGAATGTTGTATTTGGTTAGATCCGTTGGATTGGTGGAAAACTAAGTTATAATGTTATATTAGTTTATATTTATTTGATACTAAATGTAAAGTTGAGATTGGAGAAGATTCGGTATAGCAGTATCGCTCTCGACTTGAGACAAAGTATTATGGGTGTAATTTTTATCAATGGAACTGCCGGTGCTCCTAAAAAGTGATGGTAAAGTTAGTTTTGATTTGAGAAATTTCATGTATTGGAAAGGCAATGTCCTCACTAACCAGGACAATAAAGTCCGATCGTGTAGCATCAAATAACAGTAGATTTTATAGCCAAATGCTGCCATTTAGGGGTGTGAATTTGAGATTTTCAGTGGAAAAATCATGCTTCAACATCAACTAAACCCGTGCTCGAGAGATAGCTGTCCATACACTAACAAGAGGTGCAGACATTCTCCGGAATAAAGGAGCCATGATGATCCCCGAGACCACCCGGATCCCTCAAGTGAATGGTTCAGTAACTAAACTATTCGATAAGGATAACTTCCAAGAGATAGTAGTTCAAGTGGATAGAACGCGTGCCCTTTCTGTGAGAAAGTTCGCGAGATTGGAAGCTCAATTCCCTCTCGTAGTCCTCGGCGAGACCACCACACGTGTGTTTTGTATATAGATTTACCTGGATTCATTAGTTTTGTGGGATGTTCACGGATTCCAAAAATTTAAGTTCAAAAAGAAGTAATGGTGGACAGCATTCTTATATTTCGGTCACGGACTTGATGACCCTATATTTCACACTCATGCCCAACAAGCTCGTGAAGTGTGTATGTATGCTTACTCACTCCAATACCATATTAAATTATTACTAAATTTATAACAGATTGAAATCAGATCTAACAAAAAAAAAAAGTTCAACGTGATGAATTGAGGGCAATCCAATCCTCTTACATCATTAGATATTTTTTTTTCCCATTTTTTCAATTTTAAATCATACTCCTAACATCACGATCACATAATAATGTGATTTACTAATCACAAGTTCAATGCTTACAGATAAAATTTAATATTGGGACGGGTTACATAGTGAGCAGCTATGCATATGTATATGTATGTATGTTCATGCTGAACCGTACCGACATAAATAAGTGATGGTACATTTGATCATTTATTTGACGTCCATGTCGTTCAATTGTTTGGGACAAGAAATGGTGGGAATTGTGTACTTCTACTCGTATAAATTATCAATCAATTGATTTTCTATTTTAAAGAAAAAGGGAATCTATCAATTGATTAACGATATATACACCTATACATACAAAAAAAGATACGATGCAAAGCTTCACATGAAAATGATACGTATCTCGTAAGTGCTGGTGGCGTCTCGGCAAATATTAAGATTACAACAAGATTAGGATGCGTCCGTCTCAGATGCTGTCTTTTCTGTGTATAAAGGAGACACGGAAATCTATAAGAGGAATAAAATGGATGGAGCATATAAAAAGAGTACGAGCATTCATGCTAATGAGCTGAATCTAATACCTCCTGATCTCAGGTCGAGAACGGTACCACTGCACCAATCCCGTTTTGTCAGTCTCAAATACTGTTAGATCATACAAGATACGAAACTTATAATGAAAATTCTAATGATGGTAACATTTTCTTCCTTTTGAATCGAAGCACGAGATTTTTAGTTCGATCTTCACGTACAGTGGGCGGAGTCATGTGCCCCTTTATTTATCTTTACTTCTTGTCGTTGTATTAGATTTATGGACCCCATCGACTCTGAAAAAAAAAATTATTGTATTTAATAAGTATTAAATTGTTAAAAAAATGAGTGATAATATGATGTTCGTTTACTTTACATGGTAAAATGACCGTAAAATTTGTCCTAACCCATCGTAGATTAAGAGGCTATGATTCTGATTTCATTGATGAGATTTTTCGAATCCCTTTATTTTCCTCTTCCTCTGATCTCTCTTAGGTTCACCAATCTTTCTTGTATGTAAGATGCAACGATTCCACTTATAATGATCGTAAAGTTTTAACACGTGCACTATCATATTACAATAGATTTTACATTGAAATATCGTGACCGAAGGAAATTGAGATTTTCGGTCTCGAATTCGATTCTTATGAATTGAAAAAAAACCATTCTTGAAGAGTTTTATCCCCTTAATGAGCCGATCAAGCTCTAACCTGGATTAATCATGACCTATTAGACTTTTAAATATCGAGAGTGACGTGCACTGAAAAATGGTGCCCAATTACGATTGATTATGCGGTCGATTGTTTCACTCGCAGGGAGGCGGTACCGAGCCACAGGGTGACAAACAAGTGATGTCATAATCAGTGTTATGTTTACGTGCATGGGAGAATGTCGGCTCGATTATTTGGGACAAGACATGGTGGGGAATTATGTACTTCTAATCGCAAAAGACTTCATCGAATCGATGGATTGATTAATCGTTAATGATACGAACACCCTATATATATATATATATTATATGTGTCGACTTAAAGGCTTCGTGCTAAAACGATGCGCATCTCGGAAGTGCTGGTGGGGCTTTGACAGAGATTACCACTCACTCAGGCAGTTTGTTCTTTTTCCTTTATCACAAGCTACACACAATTTTAACAAATTCTAATTAATTCACTTCTAAATATCATCTATTTAAGAATAAGTATGACTCGTCCAATCATAAAATTCTTCTTTCTATTTACAGGGCTTGAATTCAAGATTTTATTTATGAGGAAAAAATGCGTTGAACGCAATTAATTTTTTTGGCGTAGGAAGGTGGGCACACAGTCTTAGAATGGAATGGAAGGGAGAGCGAGGAAAAGGACACGAGAAATTCCGCCACCGAGAATTGGACCAAAGATCTCTTAGTTTCGGGTCGATGATGAATACCACCAAACCAAACTTTCTTTCTCACGGGACCAATTGAGTCGTTGCATATTATAATAAAATAAAAGAGATTTTGGAGAAGAACTAAACTCTGCCGGTTGGTATCACACTCGACTCAAGATAGAAACATATTTAAGTTATTTTTCACTAATTAAACTGTTCATACTCATATATTTACATCTCTCTGCTCCTCTTTTTTTAAAAAAAATTGGAAAAATGTTAAAAGGGATTGAAAATATTATTTTCTGAACGGAGGATGATGATTTAAGGTAAGTCAACGTGTTTTTTCTCTAAGTAAGTTTTATATTTGAATCATGTAAAAAAAAATCAAGAAATGAAGAGAATATGTGGTTGGAGAACTTTGACTACGATGGGTTGGCCCAGGTTCAAATACGTGCTAAATAGATCCAGCACATTTTTAGTTATGATGCGAAGTATAATTTGAAAAGTCACATCTCAACCGTTTGTTTTTCAGCAAATTACCGAGTCACATAAACTTGGAAGCAGAGGGGAAAATTTGGTGGGACGACAGAGTCTAATACTTTTTTTTTTCAGTATGCAATGCTATACAGTATCTAGAAATCTACTAAGTCATGATTAATCTGAGTTTGGTGTATACCGCCCGGTGATGCTTCTGCATTGAACATATGCTCGGTCTCTCCTTGGAAGAGACCCACATCACCCGGCACATTTAAGAACCTTGCCGATGAGACTCTCCTGGACGTTCCGTGTCACATTCTTTGCCATCACTAACATTCTACTGTCGTATGGACCTACCTAAGTAGTTGGTTTCCAGGGACCAGGATCTTATGCCTCTGTGGATGTCCTAAACTTGGTTGTCGGCCATTGACTCTCTCTTCCTCTTTTTTTTTTTCCCCTCTGCGTGCACCATCTGATATATCCCGAAATTGATGAGCTCTCCTAAATTTCGAGCCTGATCGGCCTGCTAGGAGGTGGTGACAGTCGAACCCGGCACCTTTCTTAACATGAAAAACATCGAACAACCTCAAGTTACCAATATGGCGGTGCCATAACTCTTTAGGAGGCTTGTTAAGCCTCGCTCCATCCAAATTCCTGATGTGCGCTTTCCCACTTAACGGGCCCAGCCCGGCCCACATGTTTGGATGGGCTTCATGGGCCGGGTCGCAGCCCAAGCAGATGTCCGTGGGCAGGGTGGGGAGAATAAAAAATTCGGAAGAACGTGGAGTCAAATTCAAATTGAATGAAAATAGAAATGCGACGAGATATCTTCCATCTTAGTCAACAGTTTCAGTGACATAAATTATACTGGCCAACTTACCGTTCTACGCACAGCAAGAAAATAAATAAAAATAAAAATAAAATAATGAGACGGACATGTATAATTAGTTCATTTATTTATAACGTATTATAATTTAATTCACTCGAAATTCATTAACTTATAGCAGCAGACAAGTCATTCTCAATTATCGTTAGTATACTATATCAATTTTACATTTTCTAATTTATAATTTTCAACAATTCATTTAAAAATATGACAAATTTTTGCTTCTAAAATTATAGGTATATAGTGATATACGGAAATATGAGCTGCTATGAAATATTTTTGCTATGGAATAAGAGAAAAATGACTGAGATCATTATTTTACTCTTAATTTGAATAATTTTATAAAGCAGATGCATATCGTAGATTTTAATACATAACTAGATTAACGATAAAAGTGGACAACGAAAAGGACACCAAATCTGTAAAATGTTTGTATATAACAATATAAATATAGATAGATATTAAGCGTGAAAATAGTAATACTATATTATTTTAAGCTTATAATCATAAATTCATGAATTATCTTAAATGCATGAATTCAGGTAAGTGAAGATTCGAAAGATTCGTCAGTTTTCCAGTCCATCCAAGTTCTGAATTTGTCTCGATCCTTAGCCGGCGGAGTCACCTCTTAACCAAATCGTTGGCTTCTTCTTCCATTCCATCCTCGAATGTTTCTGGAGTTTCGCACCCTTCTACAAATGTCCAAGGGCCGAGATTCCAGAAAGAAACAAAAATGGCGTCGAGCCTGATCCACTCGAACAGTAACAGAGGTAAATTAATTATTTTTTAATTATTTCATCAACAGATAAAGGCAATAATTAATTGAAAGCGTTTCGTTTTTGATAGCTCCATCATGGATATGTTTTTTTTTTTTTTGGTTTCCCACCCGGTATCCGGTACCCGAAGGCCCGACTAATCCGGATTCGGGGTACTGTCGGGCGGTTTCCCGGGGACCCCTCCCAAGAAGGTTTGCTGCGTTCATCATGGATATGTTAGTTAGTTAGTATGTAACTACTGTAGAATGATGGTGTTGATTGATGGGGACGTCCCAAGAAGATTTTTCTCCTCCACCGCTCCTCACTAAATACAAACCCAACAAGCAAGCATCACCTCCGACGAAGACCTCCGTTCCCATTCCCGACCAGCCCTCGTCATTTACACTACCAATTTCACGGAGATCTACGTCAGCAGGAGAGGCAGGATATGGGAAGCAAGGGAAGAACGGTGATGGAAGTTGGAGCTGATGGGGTTGCTGTCATTACCATCGTCAACCCCCCTGTGAACTCCCTCTCCCTCGATGGTAGTCTCTTCTCCTTATGTTTGGTTGATTTCCGCTTTGACCGTTGAGATATTGGGAGTCTCTGCTCTGTTGTGCTACAACACCCTGCGAACCCAGTTGATGCGGCGGCTTAATATTGCTCTTTCCGCCATGCTTTTGGGATTTGTTTGGTTCTTACTGAGTCTTAGCGTGGAATTATGCGTGACTTGTTTCAAAGACCGGCATTTAATTCATCTGGACTGGGTTAGGTTGTGGCACATTATATGGGCGATCCCAAGCTTGACACACCTTAGAAAACTTGCCTAATTGAACGCAAGGAAATTGAAATTCTTGAACACAAAGATGAGTGCTTGCTTACATTTTGGAATTCTGGTGTACACTATTCCCACTTAAGAGGGGTGATGAGTCTTCACATCCACCGGGGCACTTCCAATCCATTTGGCCGAGTCCCTTCATAGATCTGTTGCTGTGCCTCTTTCTTCAAGTACCTGAGTCACCCTGGTGAACCCTGCAAAGTGGAATTGGTGTCGTTCCATCTTCATGCTGTTGAACCTTGGAGATAAGCTTTACATGGCAGCACTGTGTAGTCCAACATTTCTACATGGAGAATAGCCTGTGTAGAAAGGCCACTAGCAAATTATGCTATGAGCTTTAGTCTTTTCTTGGGTACTTGTAAGCATCAAATTGCACCGGTGAAAATGTGTGGAATTTCGAGACACGGTCTGATCTTCGTTTCTTGTGCTGGCCCCTTGTCAGTGCTATACAGTTTGAAGGAGAGTTATGATGAAGCATTGCTGAGAAATGATGTCAAAGCAATTGTTATTACAGGTTTTTTTTCTCTTTGAATACATTTTCTCCTGCAGCAGGATTCAATAGCATTAAGATATTTGGCTAACCTCTAACTTCACTGAGCAGGTGAAAATGGCAAGTTTTCTGGAGGCTTTGATTTAACGGCCTTCAGTGGCTTCCAGGATGGAAAAGGTATCTTCAGTCTATAATCATGTTAATTTTTTTTTTTAGTGATTGATAGTAGATCATAAAGATGACAGTTCCTTTTCTTTTCCAGCTAAAAAACCCAAGCCTGGTTTTATGTCGGCTGAGGTTCTAACCAACACTTCTGAAGGTTTGCAAAATAGCATAGTTCAAGAATTCAACATTGGATATGCTTCTTTCCAACAAAGGTTAACCGGTGCCTTCCTTTCTCAGCTGCTAAAAAGCCTTCACTTGCTGCAATTGATGGCTTTGCCCTTGGCGGTGGTCTAGAGGTGGCAATGGTATGTGAGAGCCCTCCTCTTTTGAGGAATAACTTCCTCATCGTTGATGTTCTGTTTTTTCATTTTTTTTGTTATATGGGGATCAGGCATGTCATGCACGTATATCTACCCCCACTGCACAACTAGGACTCCCTGAACTTCGACTTGGGATAATTCCAGGGGCTGGAGGTATTGCTCTACCTTTTTCACAGAAGCTTGTTTTATATTTATATATATATATATATATATATTTTTTTTTTTTTAACTTATGTGTATTCTATATTTTTATGTGGGAGTTAATTAACTTCTCTTAGATTTTCCTGAGGCCCAATTTTCTTGATGAGCCCTTTAGTGTGATTACTCTTCCGATTGAAACTTCGAAGGCAATTTTAATATGTCAATTTCATCCAATCAACTATATGCATAATGGTGTTCATGCAAATGTGGCATAATGGGAGTTTGAACACATGCTTTCACGTTATCTTTTAATTCAATTATTACGATCTGTCTCATTGTATCTGCATTGTCTCAGGAACTCAGAGACTTCCCCGCCTTGTTGGTCTTGCTAAATCCCTTGAAATGATGCTGGTATGTTGCGCTTGCCTTTTCGCCCATATTTTTTTGGTAAATCTGATGTTTTAACGTTCTCCTATTGATTAGATGTTCTTCTGTAGACCTCAAAGACTGTTAAGGGACAGGAAGCACAGAGCTTGGGCCTTGTTGATGCTGTTGTGCCGCCCAGAGAGCTTATCAGTACTGCACGGAAGTGGGCTCTGGACATCTTGGACCGGAGAAAGCCTTGGGTCGCAACCCTCTACAAGACTGACAAGATTGAGCCACTTGGAGAGGCACGGCAGATACTGAAGTTTGCAAGATCTCAGACCCGTAGACAGGCTCCCAATCTCAGGCATCCTTTGGTCTGCATTGATGTGGTCAAAGAGGGGATAGTTTCTGGTCCCATCGCCGGTCTTTGGAAGGTCCTTAAACATCTTATGGACTTAATTTTGTCATTTACTTGTGCTATGTTAACATCAAAATGTAATTTCCCTTTTGCATCTACCAGGAGGCGGAAGCTTTCCGTGAACTTTTGCATTCTGATGCATGCAAGGCCCTGATCCACATATTCTTTGCCCAGCGTGGAACTTCAAAGGTTAGGATGATACTCGGCATCGCTTCCTCTTAGTTACATGTGCCTTATGAAGAGAGATCTTCTATATGGTATTAGTTTTATATGAATTCTCATCATTGAATTTCAAACAGGTCCCTGGAGTCACAGACAAAGGTCTCTTGCCCAGGAAGGTGACTAAGGTTGCTGTGGTGGGAGGAGGATTAATGGGCTCAGGAATAGCAACGGCGTTAATGCTCAGCAATTATCCTGTGATCCTTAAAGAAGTTAATGAGAAATTTTTGCAGGCTGGAATTGGAAGAGTGAGAGGTATAACTACTTTTTCTTCCCTGTAATTTTAGGAATGATATTTTGTTCGGGTTGAAGAATTAATTGAATGCATTACTCCAGCCAATCTGCAGAGCCGTGTTAGGAAAGGTAACATGACTCAAGAGGAGTTTGAGAAGACAATATCCCTTCTGAAGGGAGTGCTTGACTATGAGAGTTTCAGAGATGTGGATATGGTCATCGAGGTAGTTTTATCCACCTGAAATTAGTTTATCTGTGTCACTGCTCACATACTATCTATGTATCAAAAACTCCGGATGGTTTATATCGGTTTGTGCAGGCTGTTATCGAGAAATTTTCCTTGAAGCAAGAAGTATTTTCTGATCTTGAAAAATATTGTCCACCTCATTGCATCCTAGCCACAAATACTTCTACAATTGATTTGAACTTGATTGGTGAGAAAACCGCGTCATCCGAGCGGATCGTCGGAGCTCATTTCTTTAGGTATCACTTGACATTCACTTTTTCTATGAGGAACTATTGGCTGATTTTATTTTAGTTGCTTAAGTAATCCTTTTCCCTCTTGCAGCCCAGCCCATGTGATGCCTCTCTTAGAAATAGTTCATACCCAGCACACATCTCCTCAGGTTATTGTGGACTTGCTTGATGTTGGGAAGAAGATCAAGAAGACCCCAGTGGTTGTTGGTAACTGTACAGGCTTTGCTGTGAATAGGATGTTCTTCCCTTACAGTCAAGCGGGTCTTCTACTTGTCGAGCGAGGCACTGATCTGTATCAGATTGACAAGGCAGTTACCAAATTTGGGATGCCAATGGGCCCGTTCAGGCACTGTCCCGTCCCCTTTCCTGCATGTTTCTAGTTTCGTAAGTTGATTTTCTTTGGTCTTTGTTGGCTTAGTTGATCTGATATCTTAATGCATCCGTGCAGATTGGCAGATCTTGTTGGTTTTGGTGTAACTGTTGCTACTGGCACGCAATTTGTTGTGAACTTCCCTGAACGAACTTATAAGTCTATGCTTATCCCACTGATGCAAGAGGATAAGAGAGCAGGTAAAATAACTTTGGAAATACTGGAAAACCGATAATCATCTTCCTTTTACCACTTCTGTTATTTCTTTTCATGGGATTTCTTAAAAAAATCGGTCCATTCTTCTTCTTGCTCGTTTGGCAGGTGAGACAACTCACAAAGGTTTCTACTTGTATGATGATGAACGGAAAGCTAGGCCTGACCCCGAATTGAAGACATACATTGAGAAAGCAAGGAGCATTTCCGGCGTCACTGTTGACCCTAAGGTCTTCATTTCTGGTTTTTCACTTTTCCTTCTTTAAAAAATGTTTTTTAAAAAAAAAAGAACTAGAAAAGTCTTGTGTCGAACTTCACTAGACATTAACATTTGTAAAAATCCTGTAAATGCTATTTAAGTCGTTTTTTTTAATGAATCAACTGGAAAATGTTTACCTTAACCAAGTAACCTCTACCTTGCTCTGCTTCTGAATCCAAATTCTGTTTGGATACTCAATTCTTTGTGAAATTTTTGAATATAGAACTGTCTGGCTTTCTTATCCCGTTGCTTTGCTTGAATTTTTCTTGAAAACAGCTCACAGAGCTGCCAGAGAAAGATATCATTGAGATGATATTTCTTCCAGTTGTGAATGAAGCCTGTCGTGTTCTCGATGAAGGTATCGCTGTTAAGGCAGCAGACCTTGACATTGCTTCAGTGATGGGCATGGGTTTCCCGCCTTACAGGTACTGAGTTGAAATATGATCCAGCCACTGAAAGTAGAATATCTCCTTTTCATTTTTCCCCCTAATTCTTGAGGTGATTTTGTTCCTTACCATCCACTAGGGGAGGTCTCATATTCTGGGCTGATTCTCTTGGGTCCAAGTACATTTACTCGAGATTAGATGAATGGTCAAAAACGTATGGGGATTTCTTCAAGCCCTGTGCTTACTTGGCTGTTCGAGCTGCAAAGTGCATTCCTCTGGTATGTAGTCTGAAATTTGCATCTTGCCCCAGTTTGCTTTTGCAAGTTTTGTCTTGGGCTTATTAGAAAATTGCACTGAACATTTCTATGAGATTAGGACAGGCTTTCAAGTTTTTCAATTTTTTTAGATGATGAAACGAAAGAGAAAATGAATGTGTCGGGAGACAGCAAAGTACTTCATAATCTTAACCCTTTTATGTCTTCTCTTTTGGATTGAGACTCGTTTGTTTCTGATGCATGAAAGCTGTTTTCTTCGGATTAGTACTTTGCGACAATTTTCCAGCTCATGAATTCAACTCGATGATTGCAGAGTGCTCCAGCAGCGCAAGGACAAGCTCGGATGTAACCTGGAGCTGCTGGGCTCTTTCGAGTTCTTCCTGCTTTTCGGCTTGCATGCCCCTCAAGTCCCTATGATATGGATTGTGTGACTGTCAACTGAGGTTGGGCCAAAGGTCTCGGGAAATTGCCCGGCTCAATTCATGCTGGTGTACTTCTGTGAATCACTATGTTTTCCCTTTATGTTCACGTGCGTGTGCGCGTGCGCACAGATACGAGTTGGCCACTTTCAATAGCTGGATCGAGCCAGGACATGTATCAGATCAACCAGGCAATGGTCTTGAGTTCGATGAAAATTTAGAAGAAAAACATCTTAAAGTGCACGTGGCAAGACATATCTAGACTGTGTAAACACCTTGTATCATGTCAATTTAACATGTTTTTCTAAGATTATTTCTTCATTCTGACTATAAGATGGGAAAGTTTCCCTAGTTTGTCAGGATAATTGGAAAATGAAAAGGAACTCTGGCGTAGAATTACTATTTTTGATTTGGGAGTAAGAGATTCCGATTTCCATGTCATCCATCACACGTAAAGCAGGGCTGAAGAAGGAGACAGTGAACAAAAGTCAATGGATGGAGACTCAGCTCCCAATCATATGTTTTTCTTTACATAGGCTTCCAAGTTCTGTTGGGGTGGGGGGGGGATCAGCGCAGAAGGGCTTCTCTTCTTCCCTGACCCTCCACCTGGTCGGTCATGTCGGACGGTCGAACAGTAACCGTTCCTGTGGCTGTCAATTGGGCTCGGATTAAGTTTTGAGTCGATGATGGAAAATAATGGTGGTGTTATATTGACGGGTTCACACAAATATCAATTATTCAGTTCGTTTGATGCTGTAAATCATTTTTACTTGCAAAAAGAAAAAGGTTCCCCTTTAATTCAGCCAGATGGTAATCAAACGAATACAGAGAAAAAGATATTTTAAGCATTGGATAGTATATGTACAGAAAATATTTTTTGGTTTGCACCACACAAGTATCTCGATCCAGTCAAAGTGCCTTTCGAGATGAATCTGCGATCGGGCTGGGATTCCTAGGAAAATTCTTATCGATCCTCTCAGCCTGGAAATCGATCATATAATCATCTGTTTGGGAAATTCAGTGAGGGAACTATCAGGTAATTTTGTGTTCGCATATATATATATAATATTAAAATCGTGGTGGGATGGATGAGTACAAGGAATGGACATATTTCTAAGTGCATGTCGAGCCAAAAAAAAATGTTGTAGTGATAATTAAAATAATAATAATAAAAAAAAAAAAAGAGAGAGAACAGGCTTAAGGGGTTGCATCATCTTATCACCATTGAAACCAAGAAGTGGCCACCCGCGTAGGGCCGTGGCCTATGAGAGTTGAGTATAACCTCAGAAGTTGCCTTTCCATTCCTGTCCATCTCTTGTCATCTTCCAATCCTTTTTTTTTATACGGAGAAATCGGATTAACTAGTTTAACTCAAACTCGAGGACTCGAATCGTCCAGTGAAAACTTAGTATCGGCGAAATATTTTACTGTGCTGCACTCTGTTGTTACGCTGAAAAATCTACGATGTGGAGATCTCAGGTATGGAAAACGTGGATGGGCATCCGACCCCATGCCGGTCCGATTGCCGCGCTTCCCGATCTAAGTCGGTTTCCACTTTTCAGGTGTGAAAAGGATCGACCCAGGGCCTGACTGGAGGCTGGGGTTGAACTTGTCTGCCGTCCACTGCACTAGCAATGCTATCGAATTCGAGCTGAAGTAGATTTAATGGGACCCGTGTAAGGGGGAAAAAACAGAGCATCGACCACCTCGACTCTTACCCATCGAGGTCGGGACTTCTGTTCAACCTCCTATTCCAATATCTTCGGAATCTGACTTCGAATTTGCGTCCTCGAGTTTGTGAGCCTGCCAAATCTGGATTGAGACGAAGCCTCTCGACGCTGGGACCGTTGGCTCGAGAGCGAACCGGAACGTGTAGCTCGAACATGAACGGGCTGGAGCGAATAACGTAGAGGATTTTCGCTGAATTTAAGATAGTTTTAATTAATCCGTCGTGGAGCATTTCAAAGAAAGGCAAGGAGGCGAGATTATCTGACGATCTTCCTTCGCTACTCAATCTCGACATGCATGAAGACAAGCATACTGAAACACGTCTTTGATTTATGCATGATCGAATTTTGAGTGTATGTTAATATGTCAGATTTTATTATTTTGAATTAGAAATCTTTACGGTGATTATCAAGATCAATTATTACAGCCTCTCCCACTGACTCTGTAATAGAAAAACATAAAAAGGAAATATTAACCTTTTTTGTTTTTCCATGACAGATGAAGTTCGTGAGAAGAACAGGGAGAGGGCACCTTGTCCTGTCTGGTCTGCTGTCAACTCCTCTGGAACTAAAATTTTAAAAAAAATTTGTCAGCGCCATATCTTTGATCGGATACAATCACGGCACTCTAGCGCAGCGTGATTTACGGATCGCAACATCGTGGCTATATCCGGTTCAAAGTATGATACGACAAAATTTGATAGGGGTCTCCCCTCTTTAAACAAAGAGGACAGATTTAACCACAAAAAGAACAGGGAAAAAAATTTAATGTGAGCACAGTCCTCCGCCTGCTCCCGGGGACTGTCTCCCCCACTCGAATAAATATTTAATATGTAATATGTAATTAATTTATTACGTAAATTGATAGTTAAATTTTTATGGGTATAAAATTAATTTTTAAAAGTTGTAAAAATTTTATATATATTAAAATTTAAGAAAAACTTATTCAATAAAGTCTTTATATGTTGTACGTCAAATGTTTACTCCCCACCTCCCCTCCTTAGTCCTACTCCTACCCTTCAATGCCCTTCCCATTTCCCTCTGAAACTCACTCTGTCTCACTCTCTCTAACCTAGAAATTCTCCCTCTTCCCGTCTGAGTGAGTGAGAGAGAGAGAGAGAGAGCGAGACCCCAGCTGAACGAAAAGTTTCCGTCTTTCCTTTCCTCCCCCTCCTTCATCGCCCACCAGCTCAAACCAAATGCAAGCCATCTGATCAGCTGATTCTTCTTCGGTTGCTCTGATAATGGAGGCCAAGAGAGGGAAGAATGACTTGGCAGCAGCAGCAGCAGAGGATATGGGAGATGGGATGATGACGTGCACCGACCACCCTTACCGGAGCAACCTCGGCGGGATCTGCGCCTTCTGCCTCCAGGAGAAGCTCGGCAAGCTTGTCTCCTCGTCCTTCCCCTTCCCCATCCTCAACTCCCCTTCTTCAGGCTCTTCCCCTGTTTCCTTCACCTCAGACGTGGGCTCCTCTGCTCACGCCAGCAGATCCACCTTCCCCCGCTCCGGCGCTAATCTTCATCACAGCTCCAGGCCCCTCGACCCGGCAGAGAGCGACTCCAGCGCCAGGAGGGCTCGGATCCCCTTCCTCTTGGCCAGGAGGAGGAAGAATAAGAAGCTCCCGGCGGGCCCCTCGAGCCGCTGCCCGACGGAGGCCGTCCTGAAGAGGAGCAAGTCCAGTGCTGGTCCCCGGAGGCGGCATTTCCCGGACGCCGTCGGCGATAACGAGGATGGATATGACTACAACCCGAGGACTAGGAGAGGCGGCGGAGGAGGAGGTTTCTGGTCCTTCCTACACCTCCCGTCCTCCTCATCCTCCTCCTCCAAGTCGGCCGCCTCCCGGAGAGGAGAGAAGCCCTCCTCCGGTGAGTCAAAGATGGAGACGTTGACTGCATTCGAGGAGAGCCCCGATCAGTTTCCAGCGTACGAGAGGAAGGTGTCCAGGTCAAGGTCTGTCGGGTGCGGGAGCCGGAGCTTCTCCGGGGACTTCTTTGAGAGGATCTCCACCGGCTTCGGGGACTGCACTCTCCGCCGTGTCGAATCTCACCGGGAAGGCCACAAACAAGTCCAGTCACAACAGCAGCAACAGGCCCAGAAGATCTACCGGTGCGGTGGGATTTTTGGCGGGTTCATGATGATCGGAGCTCTCTCGGCATCTTCTTCTTACCGGGTCTCCTCCACCATCGGCGAAGACCACCACCACCGTCAGGTGCCCGGAAAATCTCCTGCCCTGCCGAACACCAGCCACCCCAGGGCTAGGAGCTGGAGCTGGGCCTTGGCCAGCCCGATGAGGGCCTTCGCTAAGCCTAGCAGGGCCGGGAGGAGAGAGACCAGCATCACCAGGAATGCCTCCGAGAAGAACTCCGCCGCCCCTAACCTGTCGGCAATCCCTTCTTTGCTGACCGTCGGAGGCTGAATCATCGTCAAGAACATACAAGAGAAGACCATAAACGCATTCGAAGAAACGCAGAAATCAGTAGGCTTCTCAGCCTTTGTCATTTACAGCAATGTTCATGTCAATAATCCTTCCCTTTTACTGGAACTATTTTAACTCTTTTTTCCCTCTTCAATCTCCATGGATATTCATCTTCCTCGAAACTATTTATGTTTTTGTCTTTTTTGGGTGTGGTGATGGGATCAGACATGACGGGGGCGTAGTCTGATGAATATGTTTGACAGGTTGGAACTGAGAAAGAACTGTTGACCGAGAAAATTTGTCTGTTGAGGAGTCATTTAGTGAATGTGCAGCTGCGAGAGGTTCGTCATTTTTAAATTCTGTCTTTCATTAGTTAATTAATTAATCAATTAAAGTTTCTATTGATTTTTCTTTCTGGGTATTAATCAAGGTTGTTGTTATGTTGTGGGAGACAACGCTTGGGTTTTATATTCTCTAAGTTTGAAGCTTTGCGTAGGCCTCCTCCCAGCTCTCACGTGCACACACATGCATGCATGCTCAGCCATGCTCCTCCTCCTCGGTTCTCTAGAAACCAGAGAATATAAGAAACTTGAGTTCCGCCACCCTGTCAGATTGTTGATTAAGTATTTGATTGACTACGAATCAAATCTCTTACATCTCAAAGGAAGATTTAACATGACTATGAGGGGTTCGAAGTCCTTCCAAACCCAGGTTTGAATCCCCTTATCTAAGAAAGTACAGTATAAAACGGGTATATCTCATAATAATATTGATATGGTGTATTATAAATTAATATGATTCAGTTATTTTTAAGATCGTTTCTATTTATTTTAAAGATTTTATTAGAAAAATTTTAAAATTGTTTAATTTTATTAATATATGATATCGTATCAGTACTGTCACATGGTGTATCATATCAGTACTCTATGAGATTTTATATAAATTTTATCTAATTTTATCTCATTTTTATTGAATTACGTATAGTTCGCCCTCTAAGATTCTTCACCCTAAAGTTACGATCTCCTTGAGTAAAGTTTTCTGAATCCATCCTTGGTATACCTGACGCATGCAATACTCTCTCCTTAGATCCAGTTTGCACATATGAGTTTACCCTGCATTATGGATGTGTTATCGAGCCATGAAAACTAGCCAGGCGAAGTTCGAGTATATGGAAAAGTAAAATTCAGCATGGTATGCGAGGAGGATATTGTACGGAGATTAATGAACCATACATATTCTTTCATTTTTCTGACAATTACTACGTGGGTCAATACTTGGATCAGTGGTCTCAATTATGATGTTATGCGAGTGGTTGTGGATGCTGCAGCAGGGCGCACAGGTTCAATCAAAGCAAGGAAACATGGTGAAAAGGAGAGGGCGGGGAGGGAAGGCAGGGTCCCCTCTCCTCTCCCCGTGCTTCATTATGAATCAGGAAAATGACCCATCACCACGTTTTTGGATTTTGAGGAAACCGGGAAAGAGACCGGCAACAGATCTAATCCGATAGATAATCCGGATAGCGACCCGACAGTGTCCCAAGTACACAGTCGCCCAAAAGACACAGCTGCAAAAAGCTGCTGAAATGAAGTGGGCACTACTAAATCAGATCAGATTTTTCAAGGTTACGTTAGGATAGGAAGGCTCGGTTCGGGCTCGGGTAGAATTCGGGACAGGTTAATGAACTGTTCGATTAGTGTTACGTTCGATGCTTGCATCCATCCACGTCTGGTGTTTTTCAAT
The DNA here is from genome assembly GCA_037672795.1 of Lagerstroemia speciosa. Classification (NCBI taxonomy): domain Eukaryota; kingdom Viridiplantae; phylum Streptophyta; class Magnoliopsida; order Myrtales; family Lythraceae; genus Lagerstroemia; species Lagerstroemia speciosa. Next base: position 4,639,834 of record CM075296.1, read on the forward strand.
GGAGGGATTCTGGGATAGTTTTTAGGCATTACAGCTCGAGTCTACCATAGTCTCTCTTCGAACCGTTCCATTCAGTTGCAACGGAGTCGAGCAGCGATCGACTAGTGGATCCCCGGCATTCGCATCCTTTTTCAATACGTGCTCTGGAATTAAGGAGTACGGAATACGATTCTCGTAAACAAGATTTTCCGTATCGTTTTTATTTCAGTTCCTGCTCCTCGGTCTCGGCGGTGGGGTCCCATGTTCTGTCTACTCGCAGCTGAAAGCCAGAAAAAGGTTGAAGACACTTGAATGTGAAAAAGGCAATTCATTAGATTTCATTTGGGTGGTCCTTGGAAAAGTAAATTATCCACTTCCACAACCACAGGGCCCCCCACCTTTTTTTTTTTTGGTGAATTTGGCAATTGCATTAAAACTCCATTTGATACTGACTTATTGAATTGTATATACACTTTTGATGATATTATGCCGATGGTGTTTATACCGACGGTCGGTCCGATTTGTTAGTTGTTGAATAAAAAGCTCAAATATTAAAAACAGGATTGAGTAGGTTGTCCTCGCTATTCAAATGGTCCTAAACGGAGAAGAATTAATGGAGTTTTTTTTGCTTCCTTAAAGTATTTTATTTATAAAGTCACTTTCATCATTTTACTACAACGTAGTTGATATAGAGATATGACGAGCTATAGATACAGATGTCTCAGAAAGATCTCTTGCTCTTAAAGGGATAAGCTATTAGTCCTTAGCGTGTCCCTACCAGTTGGCAGTAGGCCTTCGATCGAGCTCACTAGTTCCTGCAACACCATAGGAAGTCAAATCGGATGTGACGGTCCGCTTTAGCCCTCTGATACTTAAGTCAGTAAGTGAACAAAGAATAATACAAAGATGTAGAGTGCCAAGTTTTTTGAAGATCTCACAAGTTGGAAGCTGGCCTCTATTTATAAGGAAAGACGAGAAATAATCGAGAGCCTTTGGCCAATGAGAAGGTGCCACATGGCACATGATCATAATAAGAAATATTATCCCAAAAACAGTAATTAAAGGCTCGAAGATTATTTTACTCTCATAATTATTTTGTTCTTTATAAGTAGTAAAATATGAGAAAAATTAATTTACGAAATTTAAATTATGCCTAGAAACTATTTTCAAAAAAGTCAACGGGAAATATTTATTCTTTGGTATTCTTTTACTTTTTGCACTTACACTCTCCGGTCGCTAGTTAACACACACCGTGAAATTTTCGTTGCCGCTGCCTTAGTTTTCTGGCTTGACGAGACCATGTGCCTGAAATTTGTGACATTGACTCGGTACTGACGGGAAAGATCTAGAGAGAGTAGACACTGGCCAGCTAACGTACATGAACAGAGCACGTAATCAATGACACCGGCAACCATTGATCCCCTTAACGTTGCCCTATTTATTGATTTCAAGTTGATGATGGGTCATCGTATCTGTCGACATGCCATCCACTGATCGAGTCATGAATAGTACGTACGATGACACTGTGTCGATAAGATAAAAGACAAATCTCTCACTTTTTATTCATGTTGATGCCATTGCAGGGCTCTTATTATCCACCACGTATGAGCGATAATTAATTGGAGATGAGGAGCCTGAACCCCGCAGGGATGATGCGGGTGACGGTGAGGAGTCCGACGATGGTGCTTCCGATGGACTGCAGGGCGGAGACGAGGGTGCCGGTGGAGGGAAGGCCGGCGTTGCAGGTGGCGAGCGGGGTGGCAACTGTGAGCTGGCAGCTGCTGAGCAGATTCGACAGCAGGACTTGGAGAGGATCCAGCATTATCGAAAATGCGCCCGATTCATTCGTGATCGAAGTTAATATCACCGCCCCTTGACACTGCAGTTGTACGGCAGCATCTACGAGATCAATTCATGTGTCCATCAGTTTCAAATGCATACACACATACACATGGACAAGCCTGCCCGTGTGATGCACAAGTTTTATTGTTTAATAAATTTGGTGAAAAATAAACATGTCAATAGCTTAATATTCTAAATTATAATTATTAGGAGATAAAATTTAATTGATTTTATTTATAGTGAAAAGGGTAGGAAGGGAAGTGAAGAAAAATTATCATAAATTAATAAGACTGAAAAAAGAAAGTGAGAATGGAGAGGAATGCTTGGTGTGCAGCTCTGCGTTAGTAAATCTACCATTACGTCCTTTTTTTATAATATAATGATCAGTAAAATTTAAAAATATATTTAAATGGGTAAGTTGGGAAGGTGAACATAATACTAAAACAAATATATGCTTTCATATATAAATATATAAACATACAGATGCTATAGGGTGAAGTAGCCGAGTGAAATGACAATGGGTCTATATACAATTAATTTTCAAATACTTTCAGTTGGGGATATTTTTGGAAGCAAAAAAAGGCATCAAACCTCTCCTCTAAAGTCATACTAATATACATATATATATATATATATATACACACACACAAACACTCATCCGCATGACAGCCGATCCTTCTACCTTTTTGCCATGCCGAATTTACAGCATAACTACGTGATGACCGATCGCGAGTTACGATGGTTGTGAAGTGATGTCGATTAGGTATTCTTTCGACAAATGTTGCAGTGTCTTACTAGGAAAGGCAGGACTCGCAGTGCCATTGGCATTGCCGTCGGGAGTGCAGAAGAGAATCCCGTCGATGCGGAGGAGGCCCAGAAGGCTGATTGTGGGTCCTAACAGCTGCGCTTCTGTCTTCGGGACTGCAACGATCATGATCACCACCGCGGCTGAGACTAATAGGAGAAGTGAGAGCTTGAAGCAGTAAGGAGAAGCCATAGCTAGCTGGAAGTGAAAGGAGTAGGAGGAAGAGGAGGAGCAGAAGAAGGAAGTGAACTGATGAACTGATGAGATGCCCAGTGAGGTGAATATATAAGGCAGTGTCTAAGTGGGTGCTGAGAAATGCTTTGCATGAACCCTAAAAAGGGGGGAACTTCCCCCCATCACCACGGCCTCTCACTTTCTCTAAGGTGTTTCTTTTTGTTTCCATTTCTTTCTCGATCTCGTCGGGCTGTTGGAGTCCACGCGATGATATATTATTATGGGAAATTCGATAATCTTCAATGCCAAAGACTGGAACCAGTCGTAATAGCTTATAACTCCGATAGTAAAGTACAATCGGCATGGTGTTATCATGGACACAGCAGGAGAAACTCTACAGTGCAGCGGTCGCGGCATCACCCACCTGGCACTTCTACCCACCAAAATGCTGATATGTGTCGAGTTTAGTGATGTAATAGTATACGTGACGATGTCTATATTGCTGTTTCTCAGACAGCAGGGCTCGAGCTGGAGAATATGCAAAAATGCAAAATTTGAAGCTGCCATTGTCGCAATAGCTGTCTAGGAAGTTTCGTGCCGACAATTTCAACCTCAGACGCAATCAAAAATAGGAGGATGTGATGCAATTGAATCTGAGATGGAAATTTGATACTAAGGGTAAATATTTCTCAAGCCTTATCCAAGGCCAGAAACCAAAACTGACAACACTTGTAGCATCCAAAGAAACAAAGACAAACCGAAGCGAAGGTTGGAACGCCGATCAAACGAAACCTATGGCAACACAGAGATGGCAAGGACATTGATACAAAATACCAACTGATGGGCACGCTTAATCTTCATCCTCACCCTCGTTCTCGGCAATGTTGAAGTACCTGAGCTCGTAGACGCTGCGGTCCTTGTTGGAGGCAATCACCCGGAGCCAGTCCCGGACGTTGTGCTTCTTCAGATACTTCTTCGTCAAGTACTTGAGGTACCTGCAAGATGCAGCAGACCGGTCCAGAAACACTAAATCAGGTCAAATGGAATTAACAAACGCAGAAAGCCAAGAAAACCAAACTCACAGATGCATGAACACGTTCAGCTTCCAACAGAACGATCGACAAACTACCTAAAGGAAACGAATTTCGCGCGTCCTTTCTCCTAAATTTCCAATTTTTTATTCAAACTTGGAACATATGTCCATCAAATTCGCGTACTTCTCAGCTATGCTATCGGAAGGCCAGACAAGGCATCATTTTCATGTCGAGATTACTCTGAATTAGCTCAAAAATGGGAAAGGCACCAGAGCAAAAATCCCATGACGGAGATGACCGAAAAGCTATCCGATCAGCTCGCAAACTGAGTGATTCGAGACTTTCCAGGAGTAATGGAAGGTCACCTCTTGGAGAAGTTCGAGTCAGAGGTGACAGTGATCTTGGACTTGTCGCGGGTGACGGTAACGGAGTCGCCGAGGGCGCCGGCCTTGCCATCGACCTTGATCCGTTCCTGTAGGAACTTCTCGAGGGAGGCGATGTCCATGATCTTGTCCTCGACCGGCTTCGCACAGTCAATGACGAAGCTCGCTCCCTTCTTCTTCCCTCCCTTGGCCCCGGCGCTCCCTCCTTTACTCATCGTGACACAGATTCCTCCTCCTGCAGCAGCGTAGCCAAATGAGCAGAGACTCCACCAAATAGGCCGCCGATCCTTGGAGGTGAGAAGGGAGAGGGAGAGGGAGAGGGCACGTACCTGCTTGAGCTGTTAGGGTTTTCGGCCGCGAAACGATAATGGAAGTGAGGAGAGGAGGATGCTAGGGTTGTGTCGTGTATTTGAAGTGTTATGTTCGGCCTATGGGCTCAAGTGAAGGGAGCGGCCTGCTCAGAACACAGCTTGATGTTCTATTCGGCCTATGGGCTCACGGAGAGCCTTTCTCCATCATATTTTGTGTTCGACCATAAACATATAGAACGAATCGAACCACTAGCATGCCACTGAATCCATACTACAGTTCATGGAAGTTGACGTAGCCGAAGCATAATCAAGGGCACGCTTCTGGCCTATATCTGCCATGGAAAAATGCAGCGTAAGGGATGCAAACTCGTGACCTTTGCTTTGTCCATCCAGATGATTACCAATGAGATCGAAACTGGTAGGCTGCCATCCATGACAGCAAAGTCTTTTTTCGTGGAAACGTCACAAGTCATCTAAAAGTAGCTTTGAACCATCTTTCCATTGCTGGATGGACCAGGTGAAGTGCTTTGGAATCGGACCAGCTTCAGGAAGAGTTTACGGTGTTGGTTCTCCGATTCGAATTCCTACTTGCCAATTACATACATGAAGTATCCTTCACCACTGACTCGGCGAATCAAGCATCAGATAGTCTTTCCATGTCTAACAAGATCCAAAATACATCACAATGTCAGAGGTCATAAACAAGGCATAACATAAAATGGAGCAAGAAAAGTGCCTCCCTAGTCATTTTACCCCTGGCCTGAGAAAAGCACCCCAAACCAATCGCGAGTGTTAGTTGTTCTAAGCAGTTCTTCGAGGGCTCCGGTTCCCCCACCACGGAACTTCCTCCCACATATGCAAACTCAGCCCTCTCTCGATCAGATGACTACTGATGGGGATCCACTGCATTGCCTTCTGTAGCAGCATTCTCCTCATCGGGGTCCATGCTGTCGCCCTCAGCAGCTGCTGGCTCAAATGAGCTCATCACCTCCATGTCCTCCGCATTACTACCAGCTAAGGCAGCATGGTCTTGGTTTTGGACTCTGGTATTTGATGTCTGTCCTATTTCAAACACATTCGGGCCTTGAACAGGGAGAGCTATATCATTTGTTCGCAGCCTTGGCGTTCTCAGGGCCTCAAGTGCATCAAGCACATCGAGCGCATCACTTGACAAAAAATCAAGCTCTGATTCAAATAAGGAGCCGCTGCTTGTTCCAGCTGTGCTGTTGACTTGAACAGCAGACCCAGTAGCCGAACTCTGGAGATGGGCTCTGCAATGGCAAGTTGTATTTGTTCAGTAATAGATAATATCCCACACCTTCATCTAACGAAGAACCCGATTATCAAATGATTTCAGCAATTGCCATGGGATTAATCAAATAGAGAAGTAGATGCATTGCAGGAAACCTGTCATTATGAGCATCCACATCCATTGGGGTTCCATCATGACTGATGTGCAGGAACACTGACACCGGTAAACTGTCCAGATCAGGAGCCAGATTGGCATCGGCAGTTGAACTCCCATCAGAGTTCTGTTGCTGAACATTCTGGTGATGACCATCTTGCTGGACAGTTTCCCTCAAATCATCGACATCATCAGTAACCACACGTTCATCAGTTTCATCCACTTGAATAGTTGCCCAGTTAAAGGAAACAAGAAATTAGAGACTCCCATGGTAAAGAAGCTAGTAGAAACATCTCCTACTCGCAATTGATTAATTAGACAGGGTCATATCAGCTAGAGGGCAAGTTTGTTGACAGCTTACATTGGGTTGTGTGTGTTGACCATCCCCTGCAAAAGTGATGTAAACAAAGTGCATGAGAGTAAGGAATTTGAGCCGCCTAGACCATTGAGGCAGAAAAAGTAAAAGGAATGCACTGCAGAGGTCAATTAAATGGCAAACGTTATTTGGGAGATTCTGAGATATTGAGATTTTAATGATTGTCCTTTTTTTCCATCAAGCAGAAAGTCATGTTAATCTCCTTATTAAGAAACATATCCTTGCTACTACAATTAACAATGCCATGAAAGTTCGAACAAAAGTAAGATGCTTTAGTAAGAATGGAGAACCCTGAAGAAGCTTGCGCTGGACCTTTGAGCACTATAGGAAGCTAACTGTGGAATTTTATGTATACAAGATTACAGTGGCAAACTAGTTCACCAGTAGATGTGTGTATCAGTTTTGAGTAAGAAGAAACTTTCACAAACAGTATAATGGACTAAGTTAATCGACACACATCCACATGTATGCTAGCCACAACAAATACCAAGAGTAATACTCAGGTCGGATGAAAGTGCAACATACCAGCCATGATTGGGGCACCACTGATACTCAGGCACCTGCTGCAAAAAAAATTACCAACAATTAACGTCAGCATTAATTTTTTATTAAAGAAACGTATCTGCAAATTCCAGGGCAAGCTTGCTATGGAAAGAATCACATAGAAGAATCATCTAGCTGAGTAATGAGGATGCTATAAGAAAAATTTAAAAATCAAATCAAGCTGGAAGTGGAAGCTACAGCATCATTTTCTTTCTGTCCATCTTTTCTAATTATTATTGTGACTGTCTCCGCTTTCCCTGAAGTAGAAATATAGCAGTTTCTATCATATGAAACTTGCTATTACGAAAAGGAAAACAACTGTACATCTAATATTGACAGTCAAAAGGATTCAGACTTTAATATGGACAACTGTAAATCCAATATAACAGAGGTAACACCTGGAAGTTTTTCATGACAACCAGAAAACTGCAACTGTGATTCCAAGGATCACTCAATGGGATATATATTTACAGCTGTATACGGAGCAAAAAAGGCACTATATTTCCAAAATTGATTCATCTCAGAAGTGCCCTAATCTGTTTAACTGGACTACAATCACTACAATCATTGTAAATCCAACTATAGAAAGAACACATAAAGCACTCGAACCAGAAAAGACATATTAGATGGAAATTTTGCACCATCGGGGAAGAGGAGAATTGACAAGGGAGATATGGCAAGGAATGCTTATTGATATAGATCAGTTATTGTGTAATGAGTTGCTGAAAGTCATAAGCAAGCTCAGAGGAGGAATTTGGAGACCAGTATTATTAAGCTAGCTTTAACTTGTTATGTACCGTATATGGTACGAAAAGAACTCGAGCATATTTAATCATAGAAGGATTACATTTTTTTTTTTATGAATCATAGGAGGATGACTATTGTGTAATTATTGATAGTTACTCTTCCCAGAATCAAGTATGGGATTCTTGCCCCTTACTACTATCCCTCGTTTGAAGGAACTTTTGTAAAGGTTATTTATCAGATGGAATGAAATATTTACTTGTAAAAAGGATTTTAAGGCAGTGAATAATGCTAGCAAGAAGTAGAGAAAGGACCACTTTTGAGGATGGGCAGTCGGCATCAATATCAAATAGAATGAGTCCATCCAAATGGACAAATAGACGCACAGAAAATTTGGCTTCTCAAGAAAAGATAAAGGGGAAAATGGCTCAGAATGCTGCTCCTAGAAAGAAAGAGAAAGGATCTTTGTTCTTTTTATGGATGGAGTATCTTAGCCTATTGGGAAAAGTTATCTGCATGTTCAACTTGATGGCACGGGAAAGAGTTCAGCAACAATGAGGTTGGAAGACTTCCATTAGCCATAAACTCCAATATAGGATACATAGCTTTTCAGGGTGCAAAGCTTAGTTATTGTCCTTTTTACTTTCCATATTCAAGAAAGTCACATGCCAATTGTTTGACATATCAGTTCTAGTTAGATAAAGACTGATAAAACAATAAATGTTATTGCTAAAAGGGACCTAATGTTTAGAGGATCCCATTTCCTGACAGAGCTCTTTCCAATATTAGTAAATTAAAATCATATCAAATAATAGAGTTGGACTGTAAAAGATAATATGAGTTGCACCCAAGAACCTCTAGAAACTATCAAACTTTTTAATCATGCAGGAGAGGTTTGGGGGAATACAAACATAAAGAAGAAAATAATAGGCTACATGATCAGCTACCAGAGGCAATCATATTTTAAATGGCTAATAAAGTTACCAGATATGTTGACCAGAACCACTGTGAAAACAAAAGACAACAAATGAACAATTAACTAGCTTCATAAATAATTCATTTCACACTTAGCAAGCTGCAACCAACATCACGATTTATGCACAGTATTCCCTCATGAGAATGCAGTTAAATGATTTGATCAGTGTAAAAGCACAAATGGACTTGAAGATCTATGGCAATCCTGCACTTTAGTTGCATGAGCCAAGTGCGAGGGAACTATTAAAATCAAGCCTCAGAGTGTTTTAACAGGCAAATACGTTGCAAAATGTTATAAAAGAAGTTCCCTAAAAACCACACTTTGATCTGGCCAACTTAAACCATTCACTTGCACAGAAGTTATGATTTGATAAACAAAATAAAATGAGGAGACAGCACACAACTTGAGGTCCTTATTCAACACTAAGTATCCTTAGATGATAGCAACATCAATTCCTATTTGCATTGCGAGGAAAATATGATGGAACCGGATAGAGAACATGATTATTTGAGGCTCTCTGGTTTACCATTTGTGAAGTAGCCTCGGACATCTCATCTGAAACTTGTCCGGATCTGCCTTGAGGAGGCATAGGCCTCCTTACATGGAGATTCCATTGTCCAGCTTCGATTGCCCGACAGTTGGGGCACTCCATCGCGCGCTTCGTGTTGAAGGCAGAGCCAATGCAATCTGAAGAAAATGGAGCGTTAACAGATTTGAAAAATAAAATGCAGTTGTAATAGCATCATTGATCATAAGATTGAACGCAGATCACACTTCAGGCATTAAAAGCTCTAAACAACTGATTAAACCATGGAATGCCATCTAATGCGTATAAGAAGATGCTTTTAGTATAGTGTTGGTACTGAAAACACATTACTTTGAAAGGAACGTCCAACCTAAACATCCCCACAATCTCAAAATTCAGCGAATCATGAATAGAAAATCACACTTCTCTATTTAAATATGACTTGAAAATGCATAGCAAATGTTAAAGCCTATTCAGCCCTGATCTATGCGTAGAGCTATAAAATGATTATACCTGAATCTATGCCACACCTAGATAACAACTAGTCTACAATATTCACAGCAATTGCAGAAAGGAAAAGTGCATTGTCGATGTGCATGACTGAATTCAGCGGAGCCAGAAAAAGGAACTGAGAAGAGGCTAAAAGGTAATTATTATCAGTTCCATCAACGCAGCGAATTTTGCTTGTTGACCTGAAGAACGCTGCATCGGCTAAACCCCTCGGGATCGTTCCTTCCATTGGATATAGAGGGCGCGTTCGAGCAGGAAACCTGCTGTTACTGCTCCGAATTCAACTCCGTCAATGGAGGTTTTGCGGTTCAATATGAGACTCGGTGAAAGATCTCGTCTTGAATTGTGGGTCGCAGAAAACTTCCACAGAAGAGCTTTCCGGGGAAGTGAGGAAAGACGATGAGAGAGAAGTAGCGCAAAAAATTCTTCCGTCATAAAATCGTAATTTTACAAGTCCGTCCTTTCGATTTATTTTTCCCCCACATGTTTATTTTAAATTTTTATTTTTTTAATTAAAAAACGTTTCACCATAATTAAACTAGGGATGTTCTAAAAACCGGACCATGCGGACAGTCAAACCGGTCCATCCGGAAATAGACCATTAGTCCGGTCCAGGTCTATTTTTTATTCCATCTGAAAAATTATTATACAAATTTCATTTCTTTTTAACTATTTTCATTAGATTATCTTATCATGCCCGGTTCAATTTGTGCTTTTACCCTTCATTGCCTTGAATTCAAACCTGAATGTTTTTCATGATTTTGGCGACCCGACTAGGAAATTGCATATAATATCTTACATGTTCATTTGACAGACTGTCTAGATCCGTCCATGTGCACAGGTGATTTCTTCATCACAATGTGCTTCTCATGTCATTTCTCAAGTGGGTGACTGTGAGATTGGACTTATCGATATGAACGGGTTATAGATCAGAAAGTATAAGCAATCGGCTTAGATAATTTGCGCTTTAATACGTAATAAACATGGTCGCGAGGTTTTCTTAGAATGGGTTTGATGTGGATTACATAGGATAAACGTTTCATCTATGGACATTGACATGCATGCACAAGATATACAGAGAGCAGATCACCAAGCTTACCCAGATGGAATGTGTGCGTGCAGCGAAGAGTGACCACCGTGCGGCCGCAGGATGGAGACAGCTCGAGCAAGCAGATCGTGCAGTGGTTGCCGCCCACGGGGGACGGTGCTGGGGAGGAGGGGGTCGAGCCGGAGGCCATGGTTGCAGAATGAGACCCTGAAAATCAAAGGGTACGACGAAGAGAGGAGCAGAAAAATGTGATATTCTCGAGCTGAGTTTTCTTCTGACAATTGCCTCTTTTTCTTAGTTGGTAACTCGGCTCTCTTATCTGCAGTTATATGAAAATAAAAAAAGAAAATCAGAGAATCACACTGGCGAAAATCAAATTCAAAATGTACACCAAATCTAATTCAGCAATCTAGCTGCCTGTAGGCGGTCTGTGCAGCGTCTGGATGCCATAAAGGGTAAACGGCCTTCAATGCATAACCTTAGAAAGACAAAATCCACGAGGATTTCATAAGCTTTAATTAAACTGCCAATTTATATGCTTAATTCTGTGAGCCGGGAGTTCATGGCCCCAAACACGGGATGAAGTCTGGGCCCTCTGGAGGCCTAAGGCTCGCCTGGGTTTCAGCTGGGCTTACATGCACTTAGCCCCTTAACGCAGCTGAACGTTAAGAGCCTCGATTCCCTCCGAGGGTACAATGGTAACTTCACTGCTGCTTGGACGAATTGGAATTCCCTTCCACATGAGATTTGATTGAAAATTTACTTTCCAGAGATGGCAGAGAAATTCTTAAATATTATCATCACATCACGTAATGTGAGAAAATACTATTAAGTTTATAAATGAGCGAATTAGTATGAAATAACCCGACTGATTATCTTAATCTCTGTTACTAATCATAGTAATTTTAGTGAATTTTTTCTCAGCATATCATTGTAATGTAGGACGAATCTTTTTTTTTTTTTTGAGATTGTATGTAGCCAATGAATGTCCTGTTTTCATTCTTTTTTCAGAAAACAACCCCAAATCTTCTTAAATTTTTTCAAAAATCCATTTCAGAGACCCCAAATTTCTAAATTTTCTAAAGAAGGTCCGAAGCCTATTTTATCTATATATATATATACACACACATATCAATTAGAATATATTTTCTACTTATTATTTTATCTCCGTAATATAGATTATTTCAATATTTATATGTGCTTAATAGTTATAAAATAGCTATACTTAAGGAAATATCACGATCATTATTATTATTTTATATAATTATTTTATCATAATCAAATATATGTGTAATTTTAAGTAGGTTTATAGTACATTTAAGTACTATTTATTAATAAATTTTAAGTTAAAAATGATATTTTAGACAAACAAATCTATCAAGTATGCATAATTACTATATCAAATAAAAGTTTATTGAGTTAAAAATTATCACGTTTAAACTATTTGCGAACTGGAATTCGAACAAAAGAATTACGGACGATTTATTGCACAAATTTAACACATTCAAATTTCAGTATTTTTTTATTTTTGATTCATTGCACAACCTACCCATTTTTTTTTTATTAACATCTATCTGAACCTGCCCAATATATTAAATTTTTTCTAATCCCGAATTTACCCATGCCGGTAAATACCCTAACCGACAGGTTGGTAAACTCATTATCATGTATACGATATTTCCGCAAATATCTCGAGGACATAATTGTCATTGAGGAAAGAAGAGGCCTGCTCCCGTCAAAACCCTCGCCTCTATATAGTCTCTGCCCTCCCCATCCCAAGATCTCTCTCGGTCTCGCGCGCTGCTGCCTCGCTCTCTCACCTCCTAAAGCTCCCTCCCCTTGTCGGATCGATCCGATAGAGTACCACATTTGCAACCATGTTGGTCTATCAGGACCAGCTTTCCGGTAATTCCCTCTTTTCTTGCCGCCGATTCGCAAATTTCTTCTTCCGTCGGGAGATTTCGATGTCGATTGAGTGTCGGTTCGATTGATTGAAGCTTTTGAGATGAAATTTTGGAGAGTTGATTTGATTTTTCTTGTTGTAGCTATGTACGTTCTTGGGTCTAGGTTCGATTCAATCCCGCTTTAAAGCTCCACAAGAACTGTTTAACAAATAGTTCCTCATGTTTGTTTGTCTAAATTAATGTTTTTGATGCTTCGCCGTGGATCTGCGGACTTCTCGATATAGAATGGCTCCGTTATCATTAGTGATGTCAATTTATCTGCTTTTGTTTTGTCTGCGTATTTGTTGATTGGATATCCAATTTTGTTCTCGGTGAATTCTATTTGGATTTTTTCCCTACTTGGATAGGTTACGCATACTTTGTCAATGGTTAGATGATGTATTTCGAGTAAGTTTTTCTTTTTCATGTCAATGCGATCAAAGTTTAATTGTTGTGTCTGTTTTGGGTTCTTAGGATTTCCTATCTACCCTCTACTTAAATATCTGTCTGTTTCTAGTAGCTGGGTATGGCTTTATGAATGCTTTATTGAGAACTAAAACATTGAAACATGAGAGGACACGGTTTGCTAATTTTAACTATTGAGTTTTAGATTTTTTTGCATCAGTAATTATGAATTATTATGGCCCTCTATCGTCAGTCTTGTCTCTTTTGATATTTGTTTGGTTCCTGTTGTGTTTGGCATCTAGTATTTATTCTGCCCAGGCACGTGCTTGAGCAAGTTGTTATCTTATTCAGGTGATGAGCTTCTCTCGGACTCGTTTCCGTATAAGGAACTCTTCAACGGTGTCCTCTGGGAAGTTGAGGGAAAGGTGAGTCTTTCAATACGTGTAATCTATTGATCTATTTCTAATTTGTTTGAGTAATTGAATTCCACGTTTATCTGTGGAGGCACAAATCAAATCTTTGAACTGATATTTATATTCATGTCTTACAGATGCTACAGTGATGCATTTTTGTAGAATGCACAGTTTTGCTTTCTAAACATGAGGAAAGATTATGCTTGTCTAATCATTGCTTTGGCTTGTTTACAGTGGGTTATTCAGGGTGCTGTCGAGGTTAACATTGGTGCAAATCCATCTGCTGAAGGTGCTGAGGAGGATGAGGGTGTCGATGATCAGGCTGTGAAGGTTGTTGACATCGTTGATACATTCAGACTCCAGGTTGGTTTATGGGCTCTTATCTTCCCTTCCCATAAGAATTTTTAGGTTTAAACTGCGCATACAGTTGGTGAAGCAGTATGAACATAACTTAACAAGTCTATTTGGGAGTCCAATGAGTGCAACTGGCCAAAGTTGAGTCTTCTATTCAATATTGTTTCTATTCCTCTCAGTGTGTTAAGCCGAACTTAAGAGATTGGACAATCTGTGGCTACAGGAGCAACCTGCTTTCGACAAGAAGCAGTTTGTTAGCTATATTAAGAAGTTCATCAAGCAGTTGACACCCAAGCTGGAGGGGGAGCAGGCAGAGGTGTTCAAGAAGAACATCGAGCCTGCCACTAAGTTCTTGCTTTCAAAGCTCAGTGACTTCCAATTGTAAGTAGTGTAAAGATTTGCACTGGTCCACCCTACCACTGATTGGATCACATTATAACTCGACCTTTTTAAAAAAAAATATTTACAGCTTTGTTGGCGAGAGCATGGCTGAAGACTACGCGCTGGTGCTGGCTTACTACAAGGATGGAGCCACCGACCCCACCTTCCTATACTTTGCTCATGGCTTGAAGGAAGTTAAGTGCTAAATCAGTCATCGGCTCGCCTTATCTCTGACAGGCTTTCTGTTGATTGCTGTACCATTTAGCTTACGCTATGCTCTTGGATTTTGTAAGCCATAATTTGAGGCTTCTACGTTGCTTTCTTATTCTTAAAATGTTATCACTGGACCGTGTTTGCTGTACTCTGGGGGATTTTACTGGAATCATTTTTTCCGTAATAAAATGATCCATTTGAGTTGCTACTCTGCTATTGCTGTTTTCTGTCTTGCATGTCATTGTGATCAGCTGAAGTTGCTTTGCATTAACTGGCAATAAGCTCCAGGATCAATCTTTTTTCTATATAATGACATCTTCCCCTCAAAATTTGGGAGAACAATAATCAACACGATTCAAAATCTCTCTTAAGAAGCTCTTGAGGTCGGGTTTTGTTAATGGGGAAAAGTTATAATCGGGCTGACTTTACTCCTTGGCGAGTTAAGTCATGTTGAACAATGAACCTGACTAATGGTAAATATCAGGAGAAAAAGAGTAGAGAATGTTGACAAGTGTTCTAATATTCCAATGACTTTCTTATTGTCACGTGGATTTCCAATAAACATATCATAATTTCTTTGAAAAATAAATATATCAGAGTATCTTGTATCAATCTTTTATACCCTGTGACAGAATTTGTGGTGGTATTTTTACTCGGGGGCTACAACCGTGCAGAAGCATCGGATTCTTTCCGTGGGCCGCCGCCAGTTACGCCTCTTGTAATGTTTTTTGATTCATATGAGCCAGTGGTCTGTTTGGTTTGATACTGTGCTGGAGTTGTCTTCTGCCATGGACAAGTTCTGATGGGGTCCCCATGTAAAGATGACTCCAAATCGGCTGCTGTATACTTTCAGACCATGTTCAACGCCCCCCAAGGATAAAAATCCACATCAGTGGCCCTGAGGAGATTGATCAAAGGTTAGTCGGGTTGATGCCGGTTGCCAGGTGGGTTGCTTCATAGTTTATGCCCCTTCTCTCGACTCCGGGGAGGGCAAGTTTGTCATGTTTCCTGTGTGCTTGTCAGATATGCTTGGAAAAGAGAGTTGCTAGGCGAATGTTTTACATGGAAAAAGAAAAATTGGATCCCGTCTGGTGGAGCAATCTGTTAGGTGGATTTTAGCTAGGGCTAGAGTCATGGCTGCCCACCAGCAGGATGGTGGCATGGCCCTTATCTGCTGCTACCCACCGCACGACAGCTTCGAGCACCCCCTCTCTGATACGCCCTTTGTCCCGTAGATCACCTGACACATCCACTCATTCTTAAATCAGTAAGTAATAATTCTCGTGATGTTGCAGATTTTTTAATGTACAGAACAACGACGAATGATCCACTTGATTACATTTCCCGAAGCTCGGACAGGTTAGTCACTCACAGACCGATCGCATCGAGAGCACCACCCTTATGCGCCGATAACGAGGAACCATGACTGAGAGCCGTCTTCATAGGACTGTTTGGGATGTAGATAAGAGGACAACCCGCCCAGATCAAAGAGAGAGGTCTGGGGGTCACATGTTTTAGAATGCAAAAGAACATGTCCCATATGGAGATGCACGAATACACGAGTAAATATTCAATGTATAAATTCATAAGAAGTTCGCCGTGCAAAACTCTCTCAGATCTCGATACCATTTGAACAGTAAATTATATAATAAATTCATCATGTATTATTACATACAGATCATTTACTCGAACACACACCTCACTTGATTTCCTTGAAGAAACCGAAGATGGCCCATTGCCCATCAATTATCTTTGAATGCAACTGTACATTCTTGGACTTCATCCGTCTTGAGGAATTCAAATCCTCTCTCACCCCCCAAGAACGTTGACAATTCGTGCTAGAGTTACTTCCCCTGACTGGAACACTTAGAAGAGCTCTCGTGACACTTCCACTCCTCCCGTTAGACCATTTGCAGCACTCACAGCTAATAGCTCTGATGCGAGAATTTCTAATAATTGTCGTACCTCGCAAGTGACATCAATTTCTTGACCAACAGTAACTCGACCTTTAACTACAAGAGGGTTATAAATATCAGGCATCTTGCTCAGGTGGAAACGACTGCCATGGGGAGGGCATAGATCTTGGGCCTTAAAAGCTGTGGAAGGCCCTTTCTATTTCGGGATTCCATTATCATTAATGTACGTGCATTTCCAAGGTGAATAAAGGGAGGAGCAAACTGATCAAAGCGGATTGATTGGTATGGTAGAATTTTTTTTTTTCCTACGTAAAATCTCATATTCGAATATTGTGAATGAAGAGAATTTACATTGTGAGAGATTTACCCCTAATGAGCCCTTCCGGCTCGAATTGGTTCTGTCAGGGTTCGTTGAGTTCTCGAATACCAGTGACCGAGATTGACAAAATGGAAGGAGCAACCTAGGGTATCGAGAGAGACATTTCCCGAGTACAAGAAAGGGAAACAGTGACGGAAGTCATACCAAACTATCTTGAAGATGAAATTCGCGTAGTAAGAATTATTGAGACCAATAGATCATCTGTTTGATTCTTATCAGTGGATCTTCTCGAACTCTTTTACTCCTCATTTTCTCTACTCGTTTATACTCATAAGTATCTTTTACAACCGAAAAGGGACCTTCCAAAATTTGAGAGAGGGATGAGTTATTGAATTCAAATTTTGGCAAATCTCAACTGTTGGACCTCAAAATTTCTACAAAGCCTCTCATGCTTTAAGTTGAAGGGAAGGCTCTCTTCATTTTCTCATTTAGAAGAGAGTGCGCTGCAAGGTATGATCAGCCGGCCGTCACGGAGACTCTTGGGCCCACCCTTACACCTGCCCACCGATCACATCGCTGATAAGCTGTACAGGATGCTGGACCGGGCCGCTGCGTATCAAATTATCAATCATATAATCACTCTAAGATAATATGATATTTATTTTGTATAATTTTACAGTTGTATATTAATTTTCCGTGGCACTGTTAATTCATAAAATTATATATATAATTAGAAAAATATCTAATCGTTATTCATATTTTCCATTGATCTTGCGGGTTCCCGATGCCAAAAATCACATTTTCAAAATTTCCCAACCCTTTCATAAAACAAGTTAAGAATTACGAGGATTATTTCTAGCATATGTACTGTCATGGACCGTAAATTTTTTCTACTTATAAGAATCGAATTCAAAATTTTAATCAAGGAAAATATGCCACCAACTGTTGTGATGGTGAAAAAGTTCTTACCGAGGTCTAACTTGTGACAAGCCAGGGGCAATTTCGACCTTCGACTGGCGCCGCAGAGGGTGCCCGTCTCGACATGCCGTCTCTTCGCGGGAAAAGCGGGACCGGTAGAATTGAAAATTAGCACCTTACCGGAGGGCAAACATGGCAATCAGGTAATTTTAAAATTGAAAAAAATAGCCGTTCTCAAAATCCCAATCAGGAGTAATTTCCAAAAATAGACAAAGAAATTATCAATAAATTCGCCGGCCAAATGGTTATGACGAAGAATGACATCTTCCTCTCAAAGTCTCCATCTCACGAGACTGTCTTTTAGCTGCGTAATACTGGTTAATTAAAATTAGGTATTTTTATAATTTTTTTATAAAATTTAAAAAGTAAAAAAATTAAATTTAAGAATAATTAATTTTAATTAACTGTTGTAATTAATATAAACATCGCTACGTGGTAAAGGAGTTTCTCCCATCTCACAACCATGTTCATTTTATCGAAGCCCCGCCCCTCTCTCCCCGCTTGCTCTCTCCCTCTAGCCCTTCCTCTCCTCTCCTCGTCGATCCTGCTCCCGTCGGCGTTAGGGGTCTAGCCTTTGGAGCTCTCACTTAGATCCGGTCCTGGAAATCGGGAACCGCAGTCCGCAGGATCTCATAATCGCCAGCGCTTCTCGCGGCTCGACCTGGTATGCGAGCACATGCATCCCGTTGTGTTTGCGCCGATATGTTGGTCAATCTGTTGTGCGATCCGCGCACTGACGATTGCTGGATCGGCTGTGACTGAATTGATGCAGGTTCCGTGGTGCTGAAGTTGCCTTCAGGAGTCGCCTACTTTCATGTTCTTCTTCGAGTCCGGATTTTCACCTCATCGTACGCCGACCTCCGATTGAATTTTTTTTCCCCTGAAACGTGACTGGTTTGAATTGTGTCTCTTGAATTTCCCCTTTTTTGATTATGTGTGGGCGAATAGTTGTTTAACAGACCTTGAAAATTGGCGCCTCAAAGACGGTTACAGCGCCTCACTGGCGGCCAGATGCAGCAGAGCAGTGCAGCTGCTGCTCTGTACGATGGGGCATTGCACAATGCAGGTCCACCGAGCGACACTGGAGATGCAGTCATGGCGCGGTGGCTGCAATCAGCTGGGTTGCAGCATCTGGCCTCGCCCTTGGCTTCTACTGGAATCGACCAGCCTCTTTTACCCAATTTGCTCATGCAGGTTCATTTTAAATTCCTGTTGATGCATATGAAGTTCCTTTTTATGTGTTTTGCTTGATCTCTACACATTTACTAGCTTCTTTTGCTCTTTAGCAAATGTTTATGGTTTGTACATATTATGTAAAAGTTCAAAGCGAGCAACATTCCTTTTGAATAATTTCTTAGGCTGCATTTAGTCAAATAGTTGTCTTTTTTGATTTGGAATGTGGGAAGATGAGAAAACACCACTTTTCTGGTGGAGGAGGAGGTCCCTTCCCTGTTTAATATTACAAGTATACTGATCTAATTATTGTTCAATACTTTCAGCTGCATATGCATATATATGAAATATAATGAGTGTTGAGTTTTGCCATTTTAACCTTTTTGGTTGTGCCGCATATTTCTTTTGCTGATTCATATTTTAGATGACAACTCTGTCACTATCTTTTGTGAGACTTGTTGCCAACATCCTTAAGAGTTTGGCGATTGTGAAATTATGTATTTTTGTTTTTCAATTCGTTGGTGTCTCTGAAAATTCAAACTTTTAAGTAATTTGAATTTTTTATGGAGGAAAAAAACAATTGAAGGGAACAAAGGAAGCATGGAGGGTCATCGTAACAAATATTTGGTGCCAATAAAGTAAAAAACACATGTTAAGATTTTTCAAAAGTTACTGGTTAAGTTATTCTCCAATTAATTGGTCCTTTTTGAAGTTCTTGCAATCTCCTCATCTGTCTCCTTTTTAATCTCCTTGTTCAATAGTATAATGATCGTCTTGTAACAAACATTATCTGCTCATTTATTTTAGTTTTATTAAACTGGCACTTAATTTTGTTGATGTGAGACGTGTTCTTGTTGTAAGACTTGCTGATTGTTCATAGATATGCATACTTATTGTAAGTTGATGGAGGATCTTTCAATCTGTTAAAAGGGATATGGGGCACAATCTGCTGAAGAGAAACAGAGGCTCCTCAATTGATGAGAAACCTCAATTTCAATGGTGAATCTGGTTCTGAGACATATCTGCCTGCAGCACAGACTTCTGGAGGTGTTGGTGCATCAGATGGATTTTATTCTCCGGAGTTTAGGGGTGACTTTGGGGCTGGACTCTTGGATCTGCATGCTATGGATGATACGGAGCTTCTATCTGAGGTGTGAAGTTTTGTACCTGGAATATTGGATTCAGAAAATGATTTTTCATTTCCATAAGTCATGGAAAAAAAAGTTTAAAACAGTATAATGTAGCTAGAATCAATTATAGTATTTTGAGGGGAATCATTTTTCAATTATCTTTATTATGAAAGGAAGTGAATATTATTTACTACCTTGTTCTTTATTATGAAAGGAAGTGAATGTAATTTATTTCTGTGTCATCTACTGTTTCATCTCACGTGCTTTCCTTATACTGAGAGAGTTATTAACAGACTGCTGATTAATTTTGTTCCAGCATGTCATTGATGAGCCCTTTGAACCTTCTCCATTTCTGGCTGGGGGGCCTGGATCATTTGATAGTGACTTCAATCTAATATCCAGCGGGCCTCAAAGAGGACAAACAGATATAGATGCTTCAGTTACATTGCCTACAAATGAGAAGGAGAATAACACGAAGGAAAATAATGTTGCTAAGATTAAAGTCGTGGTATGTCCTTATTGTTTGTAAACTTCGTATTGCTGCGCACTGGTCTGTTACTTGCCCCCCTGTATCCCATATATCCTGAAAGTGTTTTTTAAACATGAATATCACACTGCTGGTGAGCATATTGTTGCTGCCTTTTTATATATACTTCAAATTATGGTTGCTGATTTCATTTCTGGAAAAGGCTCCATTATCGGAGATGAATCTGAAAAAGGCTTTCATGTCAAAGTGTATTGACCTCTTGTCTCAGATATTTGTAAAAAGTAGAGATATGATTTCCATCATGTTCTATACGCTATGGCATTTCTTATTAAGTTTCACTTTTTCTTCAGAAAGTCTTGTAGTTCATCACTGCAATATATTTTGGCACTCAAGTGATATAGCCTTCTGAAGAGAACACTAATTGAGATGTTGCTTTGGCTCACAGTGCAGTGCATCCTGTTTGAGTTTTTATTTGACTGCTGTAACATGAGCTTAGGTTTGCAACAAGAATTATCATTATTTTTTTTTTATTTTTTTTTTATAGGAGCCTTTATTCTTTCTAAACTCTCTCCTTAATGGTGTTTAGGTTCGCAAACGACCATTGAACAAGAAGGAGATTTCTCGGAAGGAGGACGACATAGTGACTGCATATGATAATGCTTACTTGACTGTTCATGAGCCTAAGCTAAAGGTTTGTGTCCATGTCTGATCAGCAACACGATTTCCTGCACTTGGAGTTTGCATCTTTTTCTTTTGAATGGTCAGTAATAATGACTATTACTATAAAACCAGTTCTTTAATCTTATTGAGGACTACATGAATTGTTTGATCATTAGATAGGTTAGAGTATTACCATTGTATTTTAGATGTTAAAGTTTTTTTTAATCAAATACGTTGTCGGCAAGGTGTTTGTGGAATAGGGTAGAGTATTACCAATGTATTTCAGGTGTAAAAAAGTTCTTGCACCAAATACCTATACTGGGGAGGTGCCTGTGGAATACAGCTGTTCGAAGACTGACTTTTCTAAAGTTAGATTTATGCTAAATATGCCTTTTAATGTCAGTCCCATCGCTTTTTCAAAACTTATATTTTGACTATGGAGTTGCTTCTGTTGATATTAAGGTTGATTTAACTGCATATGTGGAGAAGCACGAGTTCTGTTTTGATGCTGTTCTCGATGAGCATGTCACCAATGACGAGGTAATTTTTATTCCTCTCGCTGCATTGGAAGGTTTTGGTTAATAGTTAAATTTGCATGAATCAGATAGGCATGGAATTCTCAATCCTATTCTCAGTTCCCCTGTGACTTCACTATTTCGAGAATAAGGATGAGTGCTCACTTTTGTTTTTCTTCACCGGTAAACAAAGAGCTAAGTTTTTTCCACATGCTTTTGACAGGTATATGGGGTCACTGTAGAGCCAATTATACCAACCATTTTTCAAAGAACCAAGGCTACTTGTTTTGCATATGGTCAGACAGGTATGTGGAAATGACATTACAATCTTTATTCTCTGTCACTTGGAGAAACCAATATCATGTGTTATTGTTGAACTTTTTGTTGTCTATTCAGGTAGTGGTAAGACTTATACGATGCAACCGTTGCCCCTTAGAGCAGCTGAGGACCTTGTCAGAATCTTGCATCAGCCTGTTTATCGCAATCAGCGGTTTAAATTGTGGCTTAGCTACTTTGAAATATATGGAGGAAAGCTGTTCGATCTTCTTAGTGATAGAAAGTAAGAATTTATCTTTTGATAGTTTCTTTCAGCCCTAGGATACATATGCTCTCCATTAGGTTGATCGGCTGGTCTTTATTTTCGGTAATTGCTTGAGAAAGGGTAGTAGAAAATTGAAAATAATATTGATTAATTGCCTTTTAGACTTGAAGTAAAAGGTTGTGAGCCCCAGGACGTGGGATTGGAGCTACTTTTCATGTTATTTATTTGTAGCACTCACCTAATTTTACATATAACCCATCGCTTTTATTTTTAGAAAATTGTGTATGAGGGAAGATGGCCGCCAGCAAGTTTGTATTGTGGGGCTGCAAGAATTTGAAGTTTCTGATGTTCAAATAGTCAAAGAGTACATTGAGAAAGGAAATGCTGCAAGAAGCACTGGCTCTACCGGTGCCAATGAGGAGTCTTCCAGGTCTCATGCTATTTTGCAACTCGCAGTGAAGAAGCACAGTGAAGTAAAAGATTCAAAGAGAAATAATGATGGCAATGAGTCCAGAAATGGGAAGCCTGTGGGGAAGATATCCTTTATTGATCTTGCTGGCAGTGAAAGGGGTGCGGACACCACTGATAATGATCGGCAAACTAGGTACTTTTTCATTGTGAAATATGTTGATCGAAGCCAGTAGTTTGAGCTCTAGGTAGCTTTGTGCACTAATTGCATCGTTTCTTATTATTAATTTTTTTGTATCATGTGGTCACATTTTCTTGTAATATGACTTAGGCATTGTATTATTATTGGTATGTTGTAGCAGACCAGCAGGAATAGCTCATCTATTGATCGCATACCAATTTCCTATCATTTTTACCAAAAGTTGCAGTTCTTGTGCTATGAACAGAATAGGAGATTGTTGCCCAACTTTGCGGTTTCCTGATATTTCAAGTTTTACTTATGTTGCAGGATTGAGGGAGCAGAAATTAACAAGAGCCTGTTAGCTCTCAAAGAGTGTATTCGTGCTTTGGATAATGATCAGATCCATATTCCATTTCGGGGGAGCAAACTCACCGAAGTGTTGAGGGACTCTTTTGTCGGCAATTCAAGGACTGTCATGATCTCTTGCATTTCTCCAAATGCTGGCTCCTGTGAACATACGCTTAACACTCTCCGATATGCTGATCGGTATGCTGCATTCTACATGAATCATCTCTTTCTATCCCTCAATTATCTTGTTCCTTTCTTTCTTGTTTCCCTTTCTCTTAACCATTTGTGTATTATCAACATGGACAGTGTCAAAAGTCTTTCCAAAAGTGGAAATGCAAGAAAGGATCAGGCAGGAAGCAACAAAGATTCTTCATCATTTTCGGTGTTGCCAACTTCTGAGATGGATCCTGCACCTGATCTAGTTGAAGACACGAAAGGAGTTGATATTGGTAGCAGAAGGGCTGTTGAGAAAGAGAATATTTCTTATAACTCTGCTTCCGAGTATGATAAGCCACCACCAACATTTTCATCGAGTTATCCATCCAATGGAAGGGCTGAAAGTGTCAGTGCAGCATCTGGTTCAATGGTTAGGGAGAGATTCGAGGCGAAAAGTAGTTATGGTGGTTCAACTAGTCAAAGGGTGAAAAACTCGTCTTATTCCCAAAACCCAGCAGATGTAGAAGAGGAGCAAAAGGTGTCACCACCTCGTAGAAAAGGGATTAGGGATGAGAAGTCAGAGAAGCTTGGGAACTGGATGAAAAAAGATGGTGGCAGCTCAGATCTCTCCACCTCAAGTTTCCAGCAACAGAATGCAGGAAACAGTAGTAACCCAAGCAGTGCAGGAGCCAGACAGTATGAGTGCGAGCTCACTGATGGGGATTTCAACGAAATTCTTGAGGTTTGATGTCAACGAGACACTTTCTTTCTCTGTGTTCTTTTCGGAAATTCTGTAACCAGTTCATTATCCCCTAATTCACTGTGCACATCTTTACAGGAGGAAGAGGCCCTCATTGCTGCTCATAGAAAAGAAATTGAGGACACAATGGAGATTGTTCGTGAGGTTAGCTCTGACTCATTCATCTGGTGTTCTTGTTGTTGCCAACCTTTTTGTCTTTTATAGAAGAGGTCAAGGTATCGATATTTAAATAATGAGGCAGGTTTTGCTTTAGCAACAAATTATCAATAGTAACCACCAAAGGTATTCCAGTTGTTTAAAGCTCACTGCGAAGTGGTTTGGTGAGTACAAGGCCCAGGGCTCAAATGCATTTTACTTTTGTGTCAAAACATCTGTTAGGTGTTTGGTAGTGTTATGCTAAGGGGACAATGTTGAGCACGGAATGTTTAGTACTGTAAAATTTTTACTTTGACCTACAAGGGACTGAGTCTGTTCTCACCAAAATTAGATTGTGATACTTAGTTCTTGTTTAAACCCAAGGGCCGGCTTACGCTTGTCACATGTTTTTAAACACTCACCCTCAATAATTGACCTCGACTCGGGCAATATTTTCTCCCATCTCGGATGAGGGGGACAAACTATCACATGGCATTCCTTCTTCTTCCATTCTCGGCAAACATACGAGTCGATTGTTTTTTCAGACTCGATAAACTAGATGGGTTAGACATTTTTATTCCACTCTCAGGCTCATTTGATCACGAATTCCATACTCACGTCAAGCATAGTGTGAGCTCACCTAAAAACCTATTCTGATACCATGTAAAATTTTTACGAGGGCCTACAAGATGCTAAGCTGATTTCATTCGAAAGCTTAAATTAATATGTGGTAGTATTAAGTTTTCTTATAAACTTAAATTTACACTTTAACCTGATGTGGGATTTAATCCTCAATTAAGTTTGTCTAATATGTTTGTGTTTGAATGCAAAAGTCCGAGCATTGCGTAGTGGGATAACAAGGTTGTCACTACTATTGCCTTTATTTTCTATTCATCAAGAGGGAAAAAAACAAATTGTCAATAGCAGGGATGGGTGTTAAGAGTGCTCCTGATCTATTTTTACTAGAGAAGTGGACTGTGGTCTTCCTTTGGTTTTGCTTTTGGGTTATTTTGCAGGGCTCAAGTACGATTATCTAATATTTAAGGTTTTTACTGATGTTGGATGAGGCAGGAAATGAAGTTACTGGCAGAAGTAGACCAACCGGGGAGCCTTATCGACAGCTATGTTACCCAGCTGAGTTTTGTGCTCTCCCGCAAGGCAGCAAGTCTGGTGGGCCTTCAAGCTCGCCTTGCAAGGTTCCAGCACCGACTTAAAGAGCAGGAGATTCTCAGTAGAAAGAGGGTCCATCGTTAATGTTGACTCGCCTGTATGAAGCATTCCCAGTCCATTCTTGTAAGCTGTAAGCAGTTCTTCCCTTTTCTCCAGAACTGGAATTATCGGTCCTCTGAAGCCAAGAGATTGTTGTCATTTTTGTTTAATGCCATGCAAATGAACGGAGTCCTGTACGCGATCTTAACACATATGGTGTGATGATCTTATCACAGGTACAAAAGCATGACATCTGAGTCCTAGGCAACCACAGCGGTTGTGGAGATGCCGAGTATATTCTGAATTGGATGATGAGAACTCTCCAGTGATTTTAAGTGGGGGAATGTATTGGTACGGAGTCTGTCTCCGACCGTGTTCCTTACCCGATGATTGAAGAAAGATTACATGTGGGATTTGGGGGTTTGATTGTTGACGAGGCTCTGCTCTGCTCTGCTCCTTTGTTATTGTTGGTGATTGATTACTGTGTACCACATGCACATCTTCATCGTGTAAGGAGGATGGGAAAAGGAACTGTAAAAATTAGTGTATTTCTTTCTCCTGTTAAACTCTGGTAACGACGATCTGATGATCCCTATTTGTAAGACCAATATCCATAAATTCATTCATAAAATAAATTTCTTAGGTAATGTGTTTAACATTTTATTTGATTCTGATAGGGAAAAGGTTGTTCTTGTCGTTGTGAAGTCAAAAGAAGAATCCGAGAAGTGATGTGCCCCCTATGTGAGATATTGTCACGGGGCCAAGGGCGCTACTCGAATACCGCTCGAGTACCTTGGTACCGCTAGGCGTCAACAGCTCACTCTGCTGACCAGCCACAAAATCTCCACACAACCGAGGCTCACAAGCCTAGAATCGATCAAAGCAACACAGAAGAGGTTGGGAAAAACTCACTTGTATTATATCACAACAAGTATGAAAAAACCCAACTACAGACTCTGGTCGAGTATATGCCTCACAGCTCCTACTGCTTGCACTCCTCACTCGAAGCACTCACACTCTTCTCTCAGTGTGTCCCGCGTGCCCTCGGTTGTCTGCTCTCCCTCTTGTGAGTAAATGTCTGGCTCTCCTCGAATGACTCTCAAGTCTGAAGTGCCTCTCTCAAATGAGAGTCCACGCCTATTTATACATGAAGCCCATCAAGCAAATATGCCAGGTAATCTAGACTTTCCCTATCGACAAGTCTATACAAGGCAGTTGACCAATCTCTATCAAGACTTTCCATGTGTGCCGGGAATATTCTCCTCCTGAGATTCCTCTTGCCATGTTGGATCCCTGATCCTTGCAAGCTTCCCGATCTGGCACACCTGTCTTCCATAGATAGGGCTGATTCTCCTCCTAAGAATCCGCTTGCCCTGTTGGATCCCCCGATCCTTGGTCAACTTCCATATCTGGCGTGCTTGACTTCCATAAGTGGCTTCTAGGCGTATCCATGATTGCCTCCCCCAATCATGGATTGATTGGATCCATGCCATGATTCCCGCTGCTCCCCATAAGGCAGGTTGTGATCCAGGGACTTGATTGATCCTTCCGCTGTGGCCCGCATATACTCCAAGGAACACTGCCAAGTGCTCCATAGCGTTCGTAGCACGTATTCCAGGAGAAAACCTCTGGGCTCCACCGCTTCCCGGGTGCCTGCAACCACAGTCCTGATCGAGAACCCTTCTCATGATCAAGTACCATCACAGTGCCTAGCTTGAGCAGTCATGCGCATCGCTATCCAACACCTCGACACTTAGTCGATAACGTGCCCTCCTAGCACGTTGCCCGCTACCATGACTTCGAGGCACGCTCATGATAGGCGGGTCTTGGGATACCACCTTAGGGGTGTAACAGATATCCACTATGGCTTCTTCGGATATCTTCAAGTCCTATGGAGATATGACAAGTGGACTGAGACATGAACTCCGTGGTAGCTAACCGGTATACCCATCAAGAAAGCTAAGTGATGGTGATGCAGTCTCGAGCACTGGAACATGCAATATAACTAAATTGGATGTGGTGGTTCGAGATGGCCCTCTAGCAGTCGAAAAATTATCGAAATGTATCTCAAGTTGTTGCTGTATGTTACAAGATCTTTTGTCCCAGGAAAACTATGTGGTGGGACAACGAGGCGTGAAAGAGTATCAATTCTTGTCTTTCATTCTCGGGTATGTCTGTCCCGAGATTCCTCAATAAGATCGAAACTTAACGGTTTAAGAAGAGCAAATCCGATGGAGGGGTCCGGGGATTTTTGAATTTCAAAACTAGCTGCATTACCAACTATACCCCTAACTAGCGGATGCACTCTTCTTGGTCCCCTAGGGGTAAGGCTGTAAAAGTGGCTTCGCTCACTTTTCCTTTATCCCCCTTCCCCCACAGAGTTTTTGCCCAAAATACTCTTATTTTTCAAAATATTTCCCAATCTAATCTTCTCCAGAAAATATTTCCCAAACTAGTCTTCTAAGTGATGATGTGGCAAAAATATGTTGATGTGGCAAAAATATGTATTGATGTGGTAAAAAAAGTGTTGATGTGGTAAAAAAGTGTCAACACAGTAAAAATTATATTTATTTTTTACATTTATTTCAAATTACTCTTTATGTGTCTTCAACTAATTTATAAGATTTACCATAAATTATATTTAAGACTCGATACAAATCATATAATATTAGTATTTTCTTATAACCAAATTTAAATAGTTCAAATTTCGATCAAATTTTCAGATTTTCACTCAAACCAATAAAATTCATAATAATACACTTTTTATTGCACAATGATATTATCGAATTGAACTAATTTTTTTTTTCAATTTGATAATACAAAAGTTAAAAGTGTCATTTAGTTAAAAGACAAATAAGTTTTAAGATTTGAAAAAATTTTAAGTTCTATTCGATAATATCTTTACGCAATAAGAAGTGTATTATTATGAACTTTGTTGGTTTCAGTGAAAATCTGAAAATCCGATCAAAATTTGAACTATTTAAGTTTGGTTATAAGAAAATACTAATATTATATGATATTTATCGGGTCTTAAATATAATTTACTGTAAATCCTATAAATTAGTTGAAGATACATAATTAGTGGTTTAAAATAAATGTAAAAAATTAAATATAATTTTTACTATGTGGACACTTTTTTACCACATCAACACTTTTTTTACCACATCAACACATATTTTTGCCACATCAACATATTTTTGCCACATCATCACTTAGAAGACTAGTTTGGGAAATATTTTCTGGAGAAGATTAGATTGGGAAATATTTTGAAAAATAAGATTATTTTGGGGAAAAACTCTCCCCCACAATCCTCCTCCATCTTCGGTAGCCCTCTCTTTTCCCACCGAATCAATCCTGTCCTCTCTTCGAAATCTTCTAGCCTCCGGTGAGTTCCCTTCAATCCTCCGATATGGTGAGTACACTCTACCGGTGAATCGGCTCTCACTTCTGCTTCTTGCTAGGGGTTCTGTTTTGCGATTACTTGGTATTGAGTACTTGTCCTTCGGGTGTTGATTTGAACGCGCACTTCTTGCGGTTGTCGCGTTTATAGATTAAGCGTGGAATTCGAAGCTGCTGTTTTCAATTCCTTGTTGCTGATACGCACTGCTGATTGGTGTTGTTCTATACAAATCGTGCATAATTCTGCACCTGCGTACCCCTAATTCAGTTTAGAGGAGATGAGGCCCGAATAGCTAGTTATATTTATTTTTTTGCTTCACTCATTTGCTGGAAGCTTGAGCGTTGGAGAAATGGCTTTGCTGCAAATGGTTCCGACAGTTTGAGATCCAACTAAGATTCTATTCTTGTTTAATTCTTTTTATGTCTTCTACGCCACGATTTATTGGTGTTCCAGTTAGGATGCAACCAGGTCGTTTAACTCGGAGAGGGTTTGCATTTTAGGGAGCTGCAGAAGCGTTATTGATGTACAATGTTGGCATTAGTGCTACCAACTTGAGGTTTTGGGAGTGATGGTCGCTTATGATGAATCACATTATTTAGACGGCATTCCTGCTTTCAGTTCTATTGATCAATATATGGATTAAAGAGGTGGTCCCAGTTATGCGTCTTGGGGATTTTTTGATGGCTGTGTGAATATATGATTGTTCTTGGTGCATTACTATCTGCTCTGTGCCAATCTGATGTACAGCTTTCCTTTGATAGGACGGGCACGACTCAGATGTGCAGAAGCAGAGCACTGCTGATATGACGGCATTCGTGAGTTACATATTTATGTTTGGCACTTGGTTGGCTCTAAACATATATGATGGAAATTGATTCTTCGGAATCTGTTAAGATTTGTTATGTTCAACTGGAAAATTACAATTAGGAACATCATGTTTTCTAAGTCATTTATACGTTACAATGATATAGAGGTGTCATCAAGTTCTGTGATGATTGAATATTTTGTTGCTCTGTCTATTATTTCTTGCTCTTGCCTTTACAACTTTAATTTAAGATCTTTTGCTCCCCCGTCACCATCTTTCTTGGCAGCATTTTTATTTTTCCCTTCATTTTGTTATTATAAGTTGATCT
Organism: Lagerstroemia speciosa; assembly: GCA_037672795.1. Classification (NCBI taxonomy): domain Eukaryota; kingdom Viridiplantae; phylum Streptophyta; class Magnoliopsida; order Myrtales; family Lythraceae; genus Lagerstroemia; species Lagerstroemia speciosa. The sequence goes on from CM075296.1 coordinate 4,669,648, forward strand.
TTGGTTGCAGCTATTTGACTAAGACACTTCTTGTTTGCCCATCTATTTTGTTAAAATCAATCAACTTGCCTATTTGGACCTGCGAAAGGAGTACAATTTAGATTTGACATCATCGACGCGAGGCAGTTAATCATACTGCCAAGTTCATGGGGTGATCAGAGAAAACGTTAATTAAAAAAAATCAATATGCATGTAGAGATTGTCCTTTTCCATTGCCATTCAATTTCATAAATGATTTGCTAAACCGGTTGTTGATTTGCAGGTCCAAAATCTTCTGCAGCAGATGGTGAGTTCATAGCTTGCATTCTCATGGACAAATTCCCTATTCATACCTTCAGAAGATCTAAAAATCATGCTTATGTTTTCCTGTTGCAGCAATCAAGGTTCCAAACAATGTCCGAATCTATAATCATGAAGAATATCCTTGCTTATACTGCATATATCTATTACAAATAGCACCCCATTTCCATGCGTCTCCTGAAGCTGTGGAGAAGCTATTCATCCTGGAACAGAACTCTGTTTCGTTCTCTGATCATTTTCATACACAATCCTCTTGTTCTTGAACCAAATATCAACATGAAGTTGCTTTCCTTGACTCCTACGCACTAGATGAGATGGGAAGCAGGATAGAGGAGCTGGAGCAGAGCATCAATGAGCTCAGGACTGAAATGGGGATTGAGGGTTCCCCTTCTCCGCTCCAACCAAGGGCAAAGCCGACCGATGATTCGGCATGAGGTTCACCAGAGTGACTGCGGTCTTTTATACTGGCGGTTCCTTCTAAATGCTATTCAACTGCATGAGATGCTTGTTTTGGCCTCTTCCGTTTGGTGGTGAAAACCACGGTAGTGAATATATGTGCAGATACTCGGAGGCTTATTCCTACAGCTACGGTCTCCTGTGGTGTTTCTTTGATTTTACCATTTAGCCCTGGTGTTGTCGGGAGAAACTTAAGCCGATGCCACGAAAAATGGTAAAATCCTAAAAGTTTTCGTTAAATTCGTATAAAATAATTTATGGATCATTTCAGTAACTTCTTAAAATTAGTAATAATGAAATAAATAAAAATTATTAATTCATAAAAATTAAGAAAAAAGCTAAAATGAGTTTATTATGATTAAAAAACTTTGATTGATGTGTTCTTTTTTTTTTTTTCCCCTTAAAATATCTCATCAATATCTCTAGTAGTATTTCACCTTGAATTCATCCTTCACCCTCATTACTTGATGTGGTCCTGGTTGGGATGCACCGGATCTTCGGGTTTGGAGGCAGATCCGACTTGGGTGGAGCCTTTGGGTCTGGGTTCGGGGAATTTTCATGACTTGCAAGTAAGTCAGGCCGGAGAAGTGTTTTTCTGAATCAACCCTTTGAAAAAGAAGCTAGCAAGACTGAAATTAACTTATTTTTTTTCGAGTTATAAAGAAGAGCCATGAACACGGAAGAAAAAGAAGTAAAATGAAAATTCCATTAAAGAAAATTGAAATCAATAATTTATTAATTTCAGGTTGAAAATGACTCTGTCACCAACTCTATCCTTAATTCCCACGATGTTTTGATGTTTCTTAATGTGATTTTTCAGTGGATCAATATGCGCTAAAAGTCATTTATTCATCAACATTTAAGAGGTTGGATCATATCTATATAAAAACATGAATTTTTATAGGTGATATTATTGCAACTATTTTACACCTTAGGATTCGTTTTATCATATTTCTCGTAGGAAATTTAATTATCAAAGATTAATTGATAGAAGAAAGAGACTTTTCCTATCAATTGGTATACATGTTATATTCTTAGTAAAGTCTCGAGTTTGAATCTTATAAATAAAAAAAAATTCATGCTGTAAAAGTTTTACCTCTTAAATAAACCGATCCTGACCCAACATAAATTAATTTAACTCACTATACTTCTAAATATCCAGTGACATGCACTAAAAAAAAAAAGAGAATAGGAGATTTTTTCTGGAGGTTTGATGGCCAGGTTCAAAGATCAACTCATCGCGGAGGATGGTATCTGGGGTTTAATGGCTGTCTCAGGTAGTATAATATACTGTTTGGTAGATTAGTTGACTGTTACGGTAATGAACATCATCGATATATTAAAAAAAAAAAAGAGAGAGTGCACATAATGTTCAACAAGTTACATCCTCTTATATCATCATATTGCATTTGTATGTATCCACACCTATAAAAGCACAAAGAATTCTGAGGAGATGGAGCGAGCCCCGGCTCAGCGGCGGCACCGTGTGATCCGGCTGCAGCTCCGTGAGTAGGGGTTTGCCGGACGTCCGACTTGGCAGTTGTAGTACGACCGCCCACGCCTCGAGCACGGCACCGTGTTCCTCCTCAGAGCACCGTAGCCTACGTACTGCGTGGTAGCTAGAATGCGCCTGTTGCCTTCCCCGCCCCCCATCTCCACCTCTCCCTCCGCTCCAAGCAGGCACTCGCCGAGACCGAAGCCATCGCACTCTGGACTCATCATGAAGTAGCCGAGCCCGTGGTCTCCGGCTGCGGTATCGGCGGCGGAGGAGACGACGGCTGCGTGGACGGCCAGGATTGCAGAGAGCGCCAGCAGTGGAGGGAATCGTATTCTCGAGCTTCTCTCCATCAGGCTGTTGTAAAGGAATTTCACTGCTGCTTTGAATTTAGCTCCCAGGTTAATAAATAGGAGGGGGGAGATGCAAGATAAAATGCCCTTAGCTAAGGTATTATTCACGTTGATGCCACTGCCACCGGCCTTTGATGAGGCCTTCTGCTTTGCTTGATCTTCAAGGATGTTGAGTGGCTTTTGATACTCATTAAGGACTCTCTTGACTTTTTAATGCCCAAGAGAGTGAATACTAATGATCTTGTCTAGACATTTATAAAAGCCAGGCAAAAAGCCTTTAACCAATCAAATTGAGACGGCTCAGAACTCTTTTTTTCTCGATTAAAATTTTAAATTTAAATCGTATTAAATTAAATAACTCATGAACGTGAAAGTTTTATTCTCGAGTGGGTCTCGGCCGTGCTCGAATCTAGATAAATTAGGGGTGCGTTAAGATTCTGAACATCAGGTAGCAAAAAGCAGGCAAATCTTTGTATTGCCTTCGAGGGACAGATCCGCTGGTAAGTTGATAACATGCAGTAGGCAGGCTAGATCGAGAGTCCGATTCCTCACAGGAGCCGGTACCTACGATTTAATAGCGGCCCAGGACGGTATAATACACCGTCCGGTAGATTAGTCGGTTCCTATTACGCTGGACATCATCGATATTTAAAAAAAAAAAAAGAAGGTAAAACTCTGTATTTTCGATAATATTTTATTGGTAATATTGATCGAGACACAAAATCTAATTAAATCCGCCAATAAGAAAGTGGAGCTCTTGCATAATAGAGCTGCTGACCATAGAAGAAACCAAGTATGATGATTCAACAGATAACCTTAAACTAGCAGTTCCTTCCTTTTTATTTTTTTTTCCCTCCCTCTCATTCTAATATCCAAATCTTCAATTTATGCCGATCGATTCAGGTTCCGGTCAAGGCCCTCCTTCTACTGATACAACTCTCTCGATCGCGAGCTTATGTTTTATTTAATTAAGCTTGCGGCGTACTCGATGATCGTGGGGGTTAAACAAAGGACACGAGATTCATGGAAACCATCCTTTTCTGTAGACCAAGTAAGGCGCACACAGACAATATTCATCTCATCTGTTCAGTTAAGGTCAAATAGAAGTTCTTTGTAGATCACTCTTGTGGAAATTAAGAAGCTTCTTGTCTCCACGTGACATCTCACCAAACAATTAGTGGAGAGAGATCAACCAACCATAAGTTAATTGTTTTATTATATATATATATATATATATTAGTTAATGACCAGTGTTATACACAGTAAATATCGTCGAATAAAATTGAAAAATAGGAAGATATCGTTGCGCATGAATTAAACTAATCAACCAACTGCACATTCTCACCGCCGAAAACTCTTCAAATAATAAAATGCACTGAACGGTTGTAAGACAATATCTCGTCGACGAATATCTTCAGATAATTACGATTATCGAGAGATTCATCCATAATTTCAGAATAAAAATTATCAAGAAAAAACAGACGGTAGGTGAAATAATTACCTTGAAGAAATTGAAATAATGAAGGGTAATTTTAAAAAAAGAAAAAGCGATCAAAACTATTCACGTCTAATAACTTAAAAGTAA
>CM075296.1:4674336-4691086 GCA_037672795.1 Lagerstroemia speciosa
AAATCACCACCAAGTGCATTATTTATGCATGAACTTACATGGATAATAAAGAACTCCTTATATAGAGGGGAAAAAAAAGAAACGAAAAGTTAAAAAAATTGATAATGAAGGGGAAGAGATAGAGAGAGATTCTGACACGTGGGATGTACAGACAGGAGAGGAGCGGGTCAATGCGATTGCGGCTGGCTGCCGTCGCAGAGCAGCTGAGCGAGTGCAGTCATGGCCCTGACTTGCATCTCCAGGCCGCTATATATCGGATGCCTCCTCGAGGATCACCGGCAAGGGCTCTTTCCGGCAACCGGGGACTAACCTGCCGAGGACCCTCACCTTCCTCTGGAGGGCGCGGCGAGGCGCGGACCTTCAGCCTCGCCTTCTCGGCGATCGGCCTGCACCTTCCGCGGCAGCCGCTGCCTCCTCCTGATCTTGTTCTGCTGCTTCCGGAACTTCACCCTGATCCCGCTGTTCTTCAAGATTGCGCGGCTCCACGCGACCTCCCCTTGTCAGCGGAAGCCAGGGCCTGTCCGCCGCCTCCCCTCACGGCCGCACCGCTGTCGGAGCCGGGCCAGGGCCACGGTGCGCATGAGCTTCGACGAGTAGGCGCGTTGGGGCCTCCGACTTCCACTGGGCCTGGTGGTGGCCTGGGGGCGGGCCGGTCTTTCCCCCTCTTCCTCCTCTTGGGTTCGCGCGACCGCTCGGGGCTTCTCCCGCTGCTGCTGGTCACCGGAGGCGACGTCATCCCTCTTCCCGCGGCGGAGCCCCGATTCAGATTGAGATGGCCAGCAGCACTCTCTCCTAACGGGAATCGAATTTTTGAGAGAAAACGAAGAGCCCATCGATTTCAAAGTTCTCAGACCAATGGTGGGTGGGTTGTGAATGCAGAAGCTGAAAGAGGAAAGTTTATAAGGGAGGGAATTTCGTGTACTCCAAAAAATTTAACAGCATGAAGGAGATTTTTAGTTATCATATTTCATCATGTAAGTAAATATTAATTAAATTATAATAAATGAATAAATTGATATTAATCGCTCGAACAAATTTGTTAGTGTTTTTTCATTACGTCACTGCGAAGTAAGATTAGAGTTTATCTCATTAAGATAATTATATTTTTATATATTTATAAAATTTTAACTTGAGATGTTGTTACCTTATTTAGAGATAGTAAATCGGCTCAAGTTGGTACATTTAATTTATTTTTGTGTGTGTATATTATCTGGTATCCCGACGGATCTAAATTCGTGTTGGATCAATCTATATGCAAAGCTGTCCAGGCACGGATTTCTTATATTCGTATGAGCTGAATTCAATACCTTATTTAATGGAAAGAGGTATTGAACCGGCACAACAAATCTAAGTTTATGCGCCTTATCATTAGTGTCAGGTATCACCCACTCAACATTTTTTTCAATAACGAAGAGTTTGTTCCTTCCGACTTCAGTTGCCCTGTGCTCCCTGTTTCCCTTTGGTATTTTGTAAATTTGTATGCTTCACATCTGTCTTTTTTTTTTTTTTGACATGCCCGTAAAACATAAACCATCCAGACCACTTTCAGTGACAAGCGCACGTTTTGGTCCATAGAGAGTACATTCTGAAGCCGACGCCATGTCGAGACTGTATCTTGCTACTTAGCTGTCTAGATCGGTCGATGTCACCTCTTGTCTCGATGGGCTCACGAAAAGCTAACGGTGAATATTAGGCCGGATCGAACCGGAGCGTGGTTTTATGGTTCCGTTTGATCTCGGAATGCGGACCTCTGACAGGAAAAACGATGGAATGGAATGGAACCAAACGAACGTTCTGATAGTACGTTAATAAATTTGGGGGGTGGGGGTCGCTGTCGATGGCAGCGGGGACATTGCTGGCAGCAAAGATGAAGGCCCAGCCCATGCCTTCGTATGATGTCGTTAATGATCGACCATCGCTGGAGACAGATCCCTCCTTTGAAACAGAACACAAACTGCACACAATGTCTTAATTGTAGAATTTAATAAAAAATAATAAAAGAATTCTGAAAAATAGAAAATGAAGTTACGACTGTAGCATGCATCAGTCTAAATTTTTGAATTCAACACGGAGCTCAAACCTCTAATAAACTTGGTAGAAATTTTAGAAATTACCAGTGCAGATTACTGTGTAAACTCACAGTAAAACTCGAGCACAAGTGTAGGTGTTGATAATTGGAAATGGCTCTCCAACTTCTTACATGCATTCAGTCTGATCCGAAACTGAACTGATCAACGACTTTTGAATTTTAAATATTAGAAGGCATCCCATCGAAAAAATTTATGAGAGGGGCATGTTAATTAATTAATAAGCTCTGATCCCTTAATTATTCAGGATATTACCTTAAACCAATGATATCAATCCACAGCTGCACATTATGCCCATTCCTCCGTAGAAGGCCCTGTCTTCTGAGGTGGCACGACGTCGTTGGGTGAATTTGTCGTCGGTGCTGGCTTCCACTGCCGGCGCACCGGTCACCGGGTCCCCTTTGTCATGTTTGTCTGTTTGTGCCCCATTGACGACAATGATTGCTACGCATGTGCTTCGATTAATTGCTACTTGGCCTCTTCTTCCCACATTTTGGTCGGGGGCGTTTCAATTCTGTACGGTAAGAAAAATTCTGTATCACCATAAAAATCGACTGTCAGCCTCTTGATCCAGGACTCAGAGTTCGGCTTACCCATGGAATTACATTCATATCCCTGTGACTTTTTGGCTCTGCCTTCTAGATAACGATTTTTCCTTTTTAGTTTCTTATTAAGTGAAGCTTACATAGCTGTCGTGGGGACTTCGTCGATCCGCCTTGTATTCGTCTCTATGCCTTGCCGATTCACCAGCCATTATCATGATGTGCACATTTGCCCCGGACTGTTCATGAGACCGTGACCACAATATTTCAATCTAAACTTTTGACTTATTCCTGTCAAATGACTTGTTTCTCCTCCACTGCCACCTTCACCTTCGCCCATAATGTTGTTGCCATTATTAGGCAGTGTAAGAGTAGTCAGAGTTAGAACTTAGAAGGAAGAGAGGAATAAATGGCATCGGGACTCTTGATTCTTGATCAAGAGCGATGTCATTGCACTAAATTCTCTTTATCTTTATGGGTTGTGACTGTTAGATATATGAAGATTTAACTTCCCATATATCGAGAATCATACTCTATCATAGGGACGGTGATGCTCTGATTAGAGTTAAGATAGGGTGGTTGAGCAATCTAATTACACAGTACAAGCATCAAGGAAGATTCTTCTAGATAAGGACTAGACCTTGCCCCATTCCCTGTTTTCTAACCATAAAGAATCTGAAACAGCCGGTCTAACATGATTACGGGCTGAATCGATTGCATTATGTTGTTAGTGAACTTCTACTGCAGCACCTCATGACTTCAGCGAGCAAATTTCTTTTTCGTGTGGTGTTTGACAAATGGGGAGCGCAGATGTAATATCTGCCCCCATTGAAGACCATCCCCAGTTACTAACTGAAGAACAGATGAATTGATGTAGCTTTTTGTGTCAGCTGGCAACATAGTAGTTTAAGAGCAGTCATTATTGCAAGCTGTGAATGATGAAGACGCACACACCCACCGAATGCTATTTCCTACCAATGTTGTTCTTTTACATATACTTCCAGTTAGATGATATGCAGTGTTTTGGTAATTGTAGGGGTATGCAAAGCTAATCAAACCTTGAAAGCTTGCATTAGGATAACTCTTAGGACAGGGAGAAGCAGTTCACTGTGCTTCAATTTGGAAATACCGTGGTGAATTAATCGCCAGCAGACCAAATGCATCTAGATGTTTGACGGTCCAATGGAATTTTAAAATGATCTACAGGGTAATATATATCATTTGTAACATGTCAAGCAACTAATGGAAGAATTGAACGGATCCATGGAATTGGACTGACCCGGATGGTGATGAGTGACAACTTTATGGATCACTATGGTCCAAGTTTATCTGTCTAAATGCAACATGAGGACTGAACTTTGGTCAAGAGCCTTAAGGAATTTATTTGTTCCAGAGGATAAATGACACAAAAGTGAAAAGGTATTCTTTGGATTACCAAAAAACGGAAATGTATTCTTTGGATCAAATAGCATCTGATGAATGATACAGAAGAATCATACATCATGCTAAAGCAGTTAGTTACTGTTAGGAAAAGAACCTGCCTGGTAGGGTCATGGATCTGGAAGCCACCTGGATCCAGGATATTAGGTCGGCAAAAGGCCACCTTGGGACCCTTCTAATCCAGAGCTGAAGACAATGACTAAAAGGATCCCGAATACAAGACATAAGAAGGGTAAGCAGACTTTATGGCTAATGAGACCATCAAAGCGAGCTTTCTCCTCAGACATGTGAGAGAACTTATCTATATTGCAGTTGATCAGTGCATCTAGGAGCTTCATGGATTGACCATTTGCATCAAGCGACTCCAAAACCTGTTTACGAGCAGTTATGAGAAGATTCCCAAGTTTGTCTACTCCCAGAGAAGTAATCTTTGAATTGTTGGATCTGTTGCTCTCAAGTGGAATATCGGCACTGTCAATGGTTATCTTCACACAAAAGGCTGTATTAGAGGGAACCAGAGGTTCGGACGAAAATAAATATAATAATACATGATCAAATGAAATAAGAGAGAAACGGGTTAGAGAACTTTCATCCTGTTTATTACAGCTGATATACCACTCAAGGTAGATAGAAGCACCATAGATATGAAATAGAAAAGTTCTGTAGTCCCATGGTAAACCACACAGCATCAAACATGAGCACGAGAAAATGGCATTCAGTATGATTGTTGCCAAAAGGTCATACTAAGAACAGTTAGAAGCCTCAATTCTTTCATTATTCGAACTAAATGCGGAGAATATCAAGGTTCGCATGTATCGTTCTGCAGAAGCACAGACTCGTTAAAGCTGTGACGAGCAAGAAATGCGATTTGCAGAGATGAAATTGGCAGGTATTGGTTTCTTATTTCTGGAGCATGAAGAATTCAGCACATTGATTGGTAAGATAACATTCCAGAAACTAAGCTAGTATCTCTAAAAGCTGCAGCGATCAATAATTTAACACACAGTACTGAGGTAAAATGGAACACATAGCATGTCAGTTTATAACTGAAACTACACATTGGCCATTTTAGGCAGATCATAGTGATTCACCTAAAATTATCCCAAGATAAAAGCCGGTGCATACAAAATGAAGCCAGCAAGCGAAACACCAGCAGGAATCTAAACAAAAGTGCGAGATCCATAGTGCAAGAACACTGCAGAGAAGGTGCGTGCACCATACCTCTGTAACTTCGCCGTGGGGATTGGCATCAATAGATTCAGAGAGTGAAGAGATTCCCGTCAATTCCTTGGAAGTGTCTTCTGACGAGCTCAGCTCAGAGGACAAGCTCCTCCTGGCGACCTAGAAACCACGGGGGAAAGGAACTTACACAAACAATTGATGGATTCGCTGCACGCACTCGTAATCGCAAGTCGATAGTGGAATCATGTGAACCGAAGTTTACGCAGGCAGGAGGGAGGAGGGGGAAAGGAAGGTTGGAGCTACCTTCTGCGAGTCATTCCGCTGAGAACCTCTCGATCTGCGACTGGCGAGCTTCGTGTGACGCGAAGTTCCGTCGCTCGGTGGATCTCTGTGATCTCTCATTCCTCTTCTTGGCGGGAGGAATTGAGGGCAGATGGTGCGCGGGCCGACTGTCAAAATTGCCGATTCTTATAGTCTCGGTTCCTTTCCTTTCCCGGGAAAGCCGAGAACACCGAACCCGGAATGGAATGGGAATAGAGATGGGGACTGGAATGGAAAATCAAATTAGGCTACCCATCACCCGAGTTAATGGGCCGGGCTTTTTTCCCAGTAAGTTCTCCCCCGATGGAAAAGTAATTTCGTTCCGGGCCTTCTAGTTAAGCCCAATTAAATCCTGAAATAAACCTTTCCCTTCCATTTCACCACTTTTTCTATTAACAAAAGCGAAAAAGACACTTTACTCCTCAATCTTTTACATTTTTTTCATTTTGATCATAAATCTTAATTTTTTTGTCATTCTTGTTCTCAACATTCTAATTTTTTGCTATTTTGGTCATGCCGTTACTTTTTCTATCCAAAAAAAATATTGCGTCCAAAAGTCATTTTTCAACAAAAATTTTTTCAAAAAAAGTATATTTCGTCCCTAATTAATAAAATGTTAGTCACTAGCAGGTGCTTCTTCAAAAATTAGAACTCATTTTTTTATAATGAATTGTAATTTTGTAATAATAATAACCATCAATCAATTTTGAATTGGAATACGTCTTGTTTTTGAAGTAGATATAATCATTAGTAAAACCATACCGATACTTTTCATTTTCGTTTAACTTTCCCCCTTTTTTCTTTATTTTTCAAAAAATATTTTTGTTGAAAAATAATTTTTAAATGAAATATTATTTTTGGATGAAATATGCTTTTTTGTATGGAAAAAGTAACAGTATGATCAAAATGATAAAAATTCAAAAGATTGAGAACGTTAATAATAAAAAATAAAGTTTTAAGACGAAAACGATAAAAGTACGAAATGTTGAGAATTAAAAGTGTCATTTACCTTTAACAAAACTTACAACCCTAAAAATAGTAAGAGGAATGGAAAATAAAAGGATTGGGAGTTCTGCTGTTGAAATCAAATGCATAATTGTGACAAGTCCATGGTGATGTTACTCCAATTCCACTTTCTCTTCCTTTGCACCAATTTTTCTCCATTACAAAGGAGAGCCACGAATTTGAATGGAATAGGAGAAAGAATGGAATAAAGGGTACGGAGATAAAACTTCCTCGTTCTAAGTCAAGTAAAAAAAACTATTGCATCAATTCCATGTTCTGTCTTGAATGACATAATATTTACAGTTAAAGGCCGTGATCCGGTGATACCAAACTTATTTCCATGAGGTATTGATCTCGTATCCAAATATCGACTATATGTACAGCCTTGGCAACAACCTACTAGAGGGTTTGCTCTTTCAAGTCCGAGTTTGGAAGACACTGTGTGCCTAACATATACAGTTTTGACAAGGAAAACCCGTACACGATATGATATCCAGAAATTTATTTCTCGTTGCTCGTGGTGTGGTAATTCTGGCAATAGAATTGTCGTTGCATGCAGATATTTTTTACCACGTGGTAGTATTTTTTTTTCCTTTTGCTAAACAAAAGTTACCGCGGTGTATGCTAAGAGCCCTGATTAATTCATTTATAATTATTACCTTTTGCTTTTACACAGAGGCAGTTAAGAGCCCTAATTCGTTAATAATTATTACATTTTTTTTTATTAATGAAGAGATCCACAAGTTTAACAGGGATGAAATGAAAGGAAGTGAGTCCTAAAATACGGAAAGTCTAAAATTAAATACAGTATTATCTTAATTTTACATAAATAATGATGTAACTTCGTACATAACCTCCTATTCTCTAATTATTACATTTTTCACCAACCCCCATTGACTCAATTTGTGCACAGATATTGAATAGAATAGGAACCGGGTTGAATAGGGTAGATTCCAAGGGATGAATTGAGGAGTCTATTCGATCATATTTTAGTTTCTGATTCCAATGACATGATACTCAAAATCGAAGCTGGTATATAAAAGAAATAATTAATTTTAATCAACTATACTTTCTTGCTCGAACTTTAGTTCTCGTACTATTTATACTGCTGGATCCTTAACTTAATAAATTTTCAACTGACATGACATCGATCATAAACTTGATTCTTTAGTCGTAAAACCTACATATAATAACTATATTTGGTAGAGTTATTGTAATGATAGGGGAGAAAAAAAAAAAGGCTTCCAACATGGTAGTCACCGGTCGCAACTTGTAATATAATACATATTTCGAATAGGGTTGGATTCCTAATATCGCATGGTAAAGTAGAATCCAAAATCTAGAAATCTCGTAAAAATATTAAAAAGTACTTAAACCCGAGCACTTAACTCTAAAAGAGATACAAGGCAAATGGGGGGCAGTGCTGTGTAATTATTGCAGGTGGGAAGGGAAATCCACCTTTTGCCCCATCTCACCCATTGCTGAGCCCTAGAGGGGGAACAGTCAATACATAATTAATTGTCAAACAATCGAATGCCCACTGATCTTTGTGCCCTAATAATCAACCTTAATCATGATTAGTTCCTCCCAAGTGGTCGAAGATTCATTCATGGATGCTTGTTGGAGTTGTGCAGCATTGTTTCTCGGATATATATGGAAATGAAGATCCGAGGAATGAGTTAAAAAATCAGATTCACGGTACAAGCTGTAGTCGGAGGCATGGAAAAAAAAAACGAAAGTTCTTCAAGGATTTATATAATTGTTCAGATGAGGTTTATCTAATCTCGTCGTAATCTATTTATTTTGAGAATATTTCTAGTCATATGAATTTTTTTTGAGATATTAAATAGAGGAAGATTATCATCATATCTATAGATGAAGATTGAGAGAGACAGTACCCGAACATGTTTGTGAGACGAACCGGTATTGGTTTGTGTGTCTCTTCTTAATTAGGTCGAGGTGTAACTTTTTTTTTTTGCATCTATAACTAAAATTTCTATATATAATCTCCTTATTTTGATAAGTGATCTGTCCATTAATTCTCCCTCGGCCATTAGGGTTTTACTATTTACATACCGCATCACCTAGTTCATACCTCTCGTTTTCATTATTTTGCCTAGGATACCGTAGACTTGACGATCCTAATAGTATTCACATCAACTAATCATTGTTCCAATTAATTGCATACATATTTTTAAGCTAAAGCTACAACTTATATTGTGAACGAGCTCGATACCTTTTTAAATACCAAGATATACAGTCACGTGATTTGTCATGAGTGTTGAAGTATTGCTAATATGTACCGAGCGAGGTTCTGTATTATGCTTTATATAATTCCCTGAGTGGCACCAACAGCATTGAGGCATGATGGATATACTCCACCGCTTCTCCTTTGCCCTTTTGCCTTTTCTAGTGCTCAGTTTTATTCTCATCCTCCGCGTGAGAGCACCCACAATTTGGAGAGAAAGAAAGTGCCGTGTGGAATGGATATTTCACGTAACAATACTAATGTAATATTATAAATGAATAGAATTTAATTATTTTTATGATTTTTTTTATTTTTAGAGTTTTACTAATAAAATTCTAAAATAATTAAATTTTATTAGTTTGTGAAATCCTGTTAACAGTACCATGTGGTGAACTTGTTACACACAGAACTACTCTCCACGATTTGCTATAAATTACAGACCCATATTAGCTATTTATATACACATCAGCACCCTAATAGAGATATCCATCCACAGCAGAGGCAATGTACGTTCTGCAAACCCTAGCTCTCTCTCTCTCTCTCTCTCTGACTAATTCATAATCTATTCCATACATATGCATACACACGTGTATATGCGTTCATAGTTACTCTATTTCTTTTTGGGTTCAATTCTCGCTTCATCAACAGCAGAAAGTTAATGTGTCAGTCGAATTGTAAATCGATCGAGACAATTACATGCATAAAATCGATTCAGATGTTATTCTTCCATTTCGATCCTTTGGAGATTCTGGGTACTTAAAACCAGCTAACCATCGGAATATTTCAATGCGATCTTCAGGACGACAGAGAGTTAACTAGCGAGAGCAACCACGACACCGATCACCATGAGAGCATTCGTCGTCGCATGCTTTCTCGCGCTTGTGTTTGTGTCGGGAGCACAACGACATGGAGCCGACACCAGGAGCTGGCCAGGCTCGAAGGAGCGCCATCTCGGTGACACGATCTCCGCCCGCAGCAAGGCTAGCACAGTGACCACCACCACGGACTCGTCGGAAGGCACTTCGCCAGCCCCGACAACAACGACAATCACCTCATTGCCGGTGGCCTCCAGCACCCCGTCGGCAAAGACTGGCTCTTCACCTCTGACAACCGGCTCCTCGACCTACACTAAAAGCGGGAGCGGTTCCTCAGCAGCAGATGGTAACAACCAGGACGGCACTTTCTGGGACAGCCCCACTGCCGAAGCAACGCACCACTCGCACATCGACTATAACCAACCCAGTAGCCACGCATAGAGCTAGGTAGAGATTGGCCCGGTATACATGGTGACGATGGCCGGTCTTATCTCGATCAAATTATCCGTGTGTATGTGTATGTGTGTGTTTTATATAATAACTAGGTAAATAAGGTGGAACATCTTCTAGGTAGGAGGTCCGAGGCGTAGGAAAAATGTAATGCAATGGCTGCTGCCTGTGGGTGCCTGTCTGTAATTTTCCGGTTAACCAAAAAGTTGAAACCATCATCGATTCCTATCTACGTGGTTTGCGTTTGTGTGACTCGATCGCTGTTAATTTTATGAAAATAGAGTTGTGATAACATGTTCTACCGAATTTAAATATGTTGTTTTCTTAACACTTGCAGTTGTTTGGGCCACAGATTGAATTGGTCTCCGAATTTTGATAATTTGGAAAATGATTTCTTGATTTCAGCTGAAAATCAAAATTCAATTCCAGGACCATCGAAAAAGGCTTAGGATAGCAAGTGAATTCAGGCTAACACAAGACTCATTCGATTGAGAAAATCTTGTAGATTATGAGTGTAATGCGTAGTAGTGATTATTTTTTTGCTTTTTAAGTTTTATTAAAACTTTTTTAAAAAACTGAATTCTATTAACTCATGATATCATATCAGCAGTGTCACGTGGTATACGCTTTACACACAAGGACTCTCTCCATTCAATTATATTGCATGGTAAAATAGGAATTAATTCCGTCATGATACGTGTAGGGTGTGTTTCATTAATTTGATAATCTATTTAATTACATTGCTAATTTCGTTTAATGTTATTTTCATCTCTTATTTGATCAGTACCTGTGGAAAAAATATTTTACTCATTATTTTATCATGTATTTGGTGCTTGTGCATAATCACGTATTTGATATGCGCATACGTACACTAGGCTGAATCCATATATCTTTCTTTGGTTCATAAGGTAACTAATAAAACGACGATACACACATCATTCTTTAGTATTAGGGACGACCTAACAGCTACCTTCATGCAGTGTTCGAGTTTTCATGATCACAATACTACTAAAATCTTAATATAGTTTAAGAATACAGTATTCGCCAGGATTTAGGTCTACAGAATTCATTTCTAACATGTTTTGTATAGAGACCAATATTGTCCAATTAATTGTGGGGTTTTCCTCATTTTCCATGCTCGAAACCAATTGTTCAGTCTTGTTGACATACGTGTCATAGGACTCTGCCCATCGATCTGTGATTAACCTCTTCAAATGGGTTTTACTTTTGCCTGGCTAGGATGACTGAAGAACTCCCGCCACGACGATCGTAGGCTCTCAACTTACATAAAGAAAGCTCAGCCTTGTCCTCGTGTCTCCATCCAGCGACACCGCGCGATACAGATTTTACCATTAACAATCTTCCTCTCCTGTATATTAAACTAAAACAAGAAGACCCGGGCCCGAACCCGAATAGAAAAGGGAGGACCAACTTCCTAATCAAGCTCGCCTTAGACAGGAATCCTGGAAAATTGTC
This sequence comes from Lagerstroemia speciosa, assembly GCA_037672795.1. Classification (NCBI taxonomy): domain Eukaryota; kingdom Viridiplantae; phylum Streptophyta; class Magnoliopsida; order Myrtales; family Lythraceae; genus Lagerstroemia; species Lagerstroemia speciosa. The sequence goes on from CM075296.1 coordinate 4,685,903, forward strand.
CTGATTTTTCTCGTGTTCTACGTCTAGAGAGGAAAGCAAGATCGCATGGCGGCATCGTGAAGAGGCCATTAGCAGTTGTTAGAGAAATAGTGAGCCATGTTCTGTGACAAAATTCTTTTCTGACAGATCGAATGTCACTTGCTACACATTGGCCAGTTTGCGCAGATCATATTGATTCAACTAAAATTATCACAAGATAAAAAAGCCGGTGAGTACAAAATGAAGCCAGCAAGCAAAATCTGCAGTGTCTCGGAACAATTTCCGACAGGAATCTAAACAAAAGTGCGAAATCCATAGTGCAAGAACACTGCAGCGAAGGTGCACCATACCTCTGTAACTTCGCCGTGGGGATTGGCATCAAGACATTCGGAGAGTGAAGAGATTCCCGTCAATTCCTTGGAAGCGTCTTCTGCTGAGCTCAGCTCATAAGACAAGCTCCTCCCGGCGACCTAGAAACCACGGGGGAAACGAGATTACACGAACAATTGATAGATTCGCAGGCACGCACTCGTGATCGCAAGTCGACGACGGAATCATGAAGTTCACGCAGAGAGAAGGGAGTAATAGAATTATCGTTGCATGCAAAAAATTTTTACCACGTGACAGCATTTTTTTTCTTTTGCTAGAAAAATTTACCACTTGATAGTAATTGATATTTAACTATTTGTCGCATGCACATACATGTCCCGTCATTCGTCAACTTGTTAAATGGCCGTTAAGAGCCCTGATTAATTCCGATATAATGATTACCTTTTCCTTTTGCGATAGAGGCAATTAAGAGCCTAATCTTTTTATAATTATTGCATTTTCCATTACCGGAGAGATAAGGGATGAGAGAATTGAAGGTGAGGATTTAATTAGTGTCCTCTTTTAAGGGATGGTACCAAATTCCACTAATGAGAATTTAATTTAGTGTTCTTTTTAACCAAAAAAATTAGTGTCCTCTTAATTTTATACGGAGAGCGATGAAACAAAAAAAATCGTATCCTCTTATTATTACCTTTTTCTTCAACCCCAAATTGATCCAACTTTGAATTTTAAGTTTTAGCTTTTAATATTAGAAAATTCTTAACTGATCTCACATCACCACGTGATATAAAAAATGCCAATTATATTATGAAAATCGAGTAACGTAGTATTAATCATCTGGGTAATAAGAAAATACTAATTATATTATGAAAATTAAGTAAATTAGTATTAAACACCTGAACAATTACTGTAATTATTCTATTAAAATAATTTAATTAATATTTTCTGTTAATTTTTTTTTTCCTGAACAGGGTAGAAGGTAAATGGATGGGTAGTGGCAGTGCCGTGTAATTATTGCAGGCGGGAAGGGAAATAACCCATCAGATACCCATCTCACCCATTGCTGATTGCTGAGCCATAGAGGGGAAACAGTAATACATTATTAATTAATTACCAAATTAGAATTGAATGTCCCCTGATCTTCGTGCCCCCTAATAAACATATAATCCACCTTAATCACGATTACTTCCCTTCCTCACAAGTGGTCGAGAGAAACAATTATCCTATATTACATCACAAATTCATATTCATGTGTTGTGTAATTTGTTACGAGAAAGTCTTCAATGGAGTAATAATACCGATACTGACGTGATATATCTATCAAATTAAGATTTACCGTTTATATATCTGTCAAATTAGGGTTCGCTATTTATTATAGTTTTTTAATTTTTTTATTGTTTCTATATTTTTCTAATTATGGTTCATCATTTATTAGGGTTTTTACATTTTCTTAAGATCTTTTTAGAATTCAATAATTATAACTATATAATTATTGATTATGTGTCAAGTTTATGATAAACAGGTATTGGTTTGTGTGTCTCTTCTTAGCCAGGTCGAGGTATAACATTTTTGTGACTGTAACTGTGATTTCTATCTGTAATATCCTTATTTTGATAAGTGAAATCTCTTTCTCTGTCCGTGAACTCTTCCTCGACCGTGCACGAGGTTTTACCATTTACATATTGCATCACCTATTTCATAATTCTCTTTTTCATTTTTTTGCTCAGGATAATACAGACTCGACGATCCCAACAGCACACATATTCTGAAGTTTAAAGTTACACCTTATATTGCAAATTAAACCGATACTTTTTCAGGCATTAGATATATATATATATATACAGTCACGTGACGTGTCATGAATATCGAAGAATTAACAATACCGAGTGAGATTTTGTATTATATTTATATATATGTGTATATATGTTTTACATAATTCTCTGAGTGGAACCAACAGCATTAATAAGACCTCTCGTTTGCCCTTTCCCCTTTTCTAGTGCTTAGTTTTAATCTCATCCTCCTCATCAGAGCACCCACAATTTGCTATAAATTACAAACAAACCCATATTAGCTGTATGTACATCATCACCCCTAATAGACAAATCCATCCACAGCAGAGGCCATGGCTATGTATACATCCTGCAAACCCTAGCTTTCTCTAACTAATTCATAATCTTTCTCATACATATATGCTTTCATAGTACTCTATTTCTTTTTGGGTTCAATTCTCGCTTCCTCGACAGCCGAAAGTTCATAGAAGTCGTTGTTCAACTGTAAACCGATCCTGACAATTACATGCGTAAAATGGATTCAGATGTTACTCCCGAGAGCTGTATGTTCATAAAAGCCGCTAACCATCAGAATATTTCACTGTGATCTTCAGGACAATAAAGAGTTAACTAGCGAGAGCAACCACGACACCGATCACCATGAGAGCATTCGTCGTCGCACTCCTACTCGTGCTCGTGTCTGTCTCGGAGGCACGACGAAACGGGGCCGACGCCAGGAGCTGGCCGGCCATGGAGGAACACCGGCTCGGCGACACGAGCGCGGTCAGCAGCAAGGCCAGCGCCGTGACCACCACCACGGACTCGTCGAAATGCACTTCGCGAACACCGACAGCGACCGAGACCACCTCGACGCCGGCGGCCTCCAGCACCCCGTCGTCGAAGACCGGCTGTTCACCTCCGACGATCCGTTCCTCGACCTACACTAAAGCCCGGAGCAGGTCCTCGGCGGCGGCAGATGGCAATTGCCGGGACCATGATTTCTGGGACAGCCCCATCGTCATAGGAGAGCGCTTCCCGCGCCACGACTATGACCATCCCCGCGTCCACGCATAGAGCTAGGTAGAGATCGGCCCGGTACACACGGTGACGATGGCCGGTCTTATCTCGATCAAACTATCATATGTGTATGTATATGTGTGTCTGTTTTATATAATAACTAGGTAAATAAAGTGGAACATCTCCGAGGTAGGAGGTCCGAGGCGTCGGAAAAGTGTAATGCAATGGCTGCTGCCTGTGTGTGCTCGTGTGTAATTTTCGGGTTAACCGAAAAGTTGAAACCATCGATTCCTATCTAGCTACGTGGTTTGTGTCTGTGTGACTCGGTCGCTGTTAATTTTATGAAAATAGAGTTCCGACAACATGTTTTACCGAATTCGAATATGTTGTTTTGATCTTAACACTTGCAGGTTGTTTGGCCACAGATTGAATTGATTTCGGATTAATTTTTTTTGATAATTTGGAAAATGGATTCTTGATTTAGGCAGTGGATGAAAATACTTTTCAGTTGAAAATTCAATTCCAGGGCCATCGGAAAATTAGGCCTGGGATGGTAAGTGAATACGGTGCGTTCCATTCATTAACTGATAATTAATCCATTTAGTTACATTTCTAGCTTCGTTTTATGTTGCTTCATCTCTTATTTGATCGGTACCCCGTGGAAATGATATTTTACTCATTAGTTTATCACATATTTGACACACGTATTTGCGTGATTGAATTTTCATCACAACATCCGGCGCTGGCTCTTGTGCTACGTACCGTTTGTGTTCAATTCATGAAGTTATCCATACAAAGAAATAGAAAATTAAAAATAAAATAAAACAACATGCCTTCCACGTAGGCTGAATCCATATTTCTGTGGTTTTTAAGGTAACTAACAGCGAGGACACGTGTACTCTTTTACCAGTAAAAGTAGGAGTGTGCACGCGTATAGGGTAGATCCGGAACAAGTAAAAACCTATTCTGTTGGGCAGGTTCTAGGTAACAAAATAAGGAACCGGTCAGTTCCGATTCCGGTTCCGGTTCCGGTTCCGGTTCCAGTAACACAGTACCCGGAATCAGAACCGGAAATCGGAACCTGCAATAGATTTACACAGTTTATTTTAATCGTTTATAACTTCTCATTTGAACTCCGTTCTCGAGCCATTTAAATGTTGTATTTCTAACTCGATAAATTTTCATTCGACGTATTAATTATACTTATTTAATGAATTTATCTTGTTTAAAATATTATTATAACATAAAAATCAATAATAAATACTAATTAAATGTACTGTTACCATATAATAAAATAACTATACAATTGCGGTAACCACGAAAATATTTTGACTGTGATTCATTTATAATTGTTTATATTAAAATATTAAAATAACCTATATGATAAAGGTAATTGAACATGTTTTAACAAGGCACCAAGAACCTTTAGTATCTAACAGATTCCGAGTATGATCCAATTCAAATATTCAATAGGATAGGTTTCGATTTCAAAACTTAGGAACCGGTCTTATATAAGATAAGATTCAGGTACCATGAAAAATGTAGGGTATCCGATCTCGATCACACCTAGGGTAATGCTGTGAATTATTGGAGGTGGGAAGGGAAATGGAAATCCACCTTTTCTCCATCTCACCCATTGCTAAGCCTGAACACCCAAGAGTGGAAACTGCAGCAAGAAAACCTTATAATTAACTATCAAAATAGAATCGAATGTCCACTGATCCCTGTGCCCTAACAATCAACATCGAGATCATGATTACTTCCTCACAACTGTCTAGAGAAACATTTCTCCTATATTTCATCAAAGGTTCAATCGTTTGTGTCTTGTTGGAGGTGTCTTCTCTTAAGTCGGATATATGGAAATTTGAAGACCCGATGAACGAAACGAGTTAAGAACCGGATCCACAACACAAGCTGTTGGGGAGGTAGGGGAAAAAAGAAAGTTCTTCAGGGATGAATTCCTTACTGTTTGGATGAGGCTTCTCTAATCTCGTAATCTATTTGTTTTCAGAACATTTCTAGGTATATCGGAATATTTTTTGAGACACTAAACAGAAGATGAATTTCATATCTATGAATGAAGATTGTG